>WNGS01156871.1:0-10412 GCA_020271785.1 Procambarus virginalis
ACCATGCTGCCTCTCCTCCCATGCTGCCTCTCCTCCCATGCTGCCTCTCCTCCATGCTGCCTCTCCTCCCATGCTGCCTCTCCTCCCATGCTGCCTCTCCTCCCATGCTGCCTCTCCTCATGCTGCCTCTCCTCCAGCTGCCTGCCTCCTCCATGCTGCCTCTCCTACATGCTTCCTCTCCTACCATGCTGCCTCTCCTACCATGCTGCCTCTCCTCCCATGCTGCCTCTCCTCCCATGCTGCTCTCCTACCATGGCCTCTCCTCCCATGCTGCCTCTCCTACCATGTGCCTCTCCTCCCATGCTGCCTCTCCTCCATGCTGCCTCTCCTCCCATGCTGCCTCTCCTCCCATACTGCCTCTCCTCCCATGCTGCCTCCCTCCCATGCTGGCTCTCCTACCATGCTGCCTCTCCTCCCATGCTGCCTCTCCTCCCATGCTGCCTCTACCATGCTGCCTCTCCTCCCATGCTGCCTCTCCTCCCATGCTGCCTCTCCTCCCATGCTGGCTCTCCTACCATGCTGCCTCTCCTCCCATGCTGCCTCTCCTCCCATGCTGCCTCTCCTCCCATGCTGCCTCTCCTCCCATGCTGCCTCTCCTCCCATGGGCTCCTCCCATGCTGCCTCTCCTCCCATGCTGCTCTCTACCATGCTGCCTCTCCTCCCATGCTGCTCCTCCCATGCTGGCTCTCTCCCATGCTGGCTCTCCTCCCATGCTGCCTCTCCTACCATGCTGCCTCTCCTCCCATGCTGCCTCTCTCCCATGCTGCCTCTCCTCCCATGCTGCCTCTCCTCCATGCTGCCTCTCCTCCATGCTGCCTCTCCTACCATGCTGCCTCTCCTCCCATGCTGCCTCTCCTCCCATGCTGCCTCTCCTACCATGCTGCTCTCCTCCCATGCTGCCTCTCCACCCATGCTGCCTCTCCTCCCATGCTGCCTCTCCTCCCATGCTGCCTCTCCTCCCATGCTGCCTCTCCACCCATGCTGCTCTCCTCCCATGCTGCCTCTCCTCCATGCTGCCTCTCCTCCCATGCTGCCTCTGCCAGGTTATCCCTCCTAAGGGAAAATAAGAATTAGAGCGAAAACGCGAGAGAATTTCTTCTTCATTTGGCCTTAACGCCGACCACTGTGTTAGCGACACAAATATTCACGATCTTCAACCACGGTGTTTAATTAGTAATTACCATTAATATATTTAAATGAAGACCATTTGCACCCTGGGAACAGGTCTTATGAGCCTCCCTCAGTCGTCTGGGTGCTATATTGCTGTTTCTTGTTAATTTCTTGTTGTGTCTGACTCCCTCTAGAACACACACACACACACACACACACACACACACACACACACACACACACACACACACACACACACATATTCACTCACATACACACACACACACACACACAAATCAGTTGATTGATTAACAGTTGGGAGGCGGGCCCAAAGAGCCAGAGCTCAACCCCCGCAAGCACAACTACGTGAGTACACCAACCCGTCCTCCTGTTTAAATAGTACCTATTGTGACAGTCGTCAATAGTCGCGAATTCGTACGTACGTAGCTTTTAGATAGTACTATACTGACTAGTAAGGAATTCTTTTAAAATAAATAAAGCTAAAAACCAACTTAAATATTCCTAGGCCTAGTATGGCACACACATGTACTATATTAGGCATCAGATATCGTGTATTAGGCCTAGGAAGCTTAGGTTAGTTTGTCAAAGCAACATAAATAAAAAACAGCTTTCCGGTTTGTCTAACTCAATAGTTCAGATTTCTACTTTCTAATTTCGTTGTACGTCGGTATATATACTATGGTCCTCATCGTTGCTATAAGTACTACCAAAACAGGATTATATATATATATATATATATATATATATATATATATATATATATATATATATATATATATGTTATTAAATATGACCGAAAAAGTAAGATTAATAATTCTAACACGAATTTTCTCAATTTTCCTTATGTTTGTTTTTACTGATGACGGTAAATTAAAAATCAATTCTCCAAAATTCATTCTTTATTTCTTAGTCTGACGCGACACTTGAGCGCGTTTCGTAAAACTTATTACATTTTCAAAGACTTTAGTTACACACACACAGAACAACTATAACTGAACAGAGTTTAAATACCTGCATTTGGGTGAGGTGACATGTTACAATGGTTTGGGGTGAGGTGAGAACAAACACAGAACACGAAACAATGGGTATAAGGGAAGAATAGATCTGTAACTGCAGAAGGCCTATTGGCCCGTATTTCTTGATGTTTCTATATTGGAGCGGAGTCTTGAAGTGGGTAGAATATAGTAGTGCGTTAATTGGCTGTTGATTGCTGGTGTTGACTTCTTGATGTGTAGTGCCTCGCAGATGTCAAGCCGCCTGTTGTCGCTGTATCTATCAATGATTTCTGTGTTGTTTGTTAAGATTTCTCTGGTGATGGTTTGGTTGTGGGAAGAGATTATATGTTCCTTGATAGAGCCCTGTTGCTTATGCATCGTTAATCGCCTGGAAAGAGATGTTGTTGTCTTGCCTATATATGAGTTCTTTGGGGCTTACAGTCCCCAAGTGGGCATTTGAAGGCATAGACGACATTGGTCTCTTTCAAAGCGTTCTGCTTTGTGTCTGGAGAGTTTCTCATGAGTAGGTTGGCAGTTTTCTTGGTTTTATAGTAAATCGTCAATTGTATCTTCTGATTTTTGTCTGTAGGGATAACGTTTCTATTAACAATATCTTTCAGGACCCTTTCCTCCGTTTTATGAGCTGTGGAGAAGAAGTTCCTGTAAAATAGTCTAATAGGGGGTATAGGTGTTGTGTTAGTTGTATCTTCAGAGGTTGCATGGCGTTTCACTTTCCTTCTTATGATGTCTTCAATGAAACCATTGGAGAAGCCGTTGTTGACTAGGACCTGCCTTACTCTACAGAGTTCTTCGTCGACTTGCTTCCATTCTGAGCTGTGGCTGAGAGCACGGTCGACATAAGCGTTAACAACACTCCTCTTGTACCTATCTGGGCAGTCACTGTTGGCATTTAGGCACATTCCTATGTTTGTTTCCTTAGTGTAGACTGTAGTGTGGAAACCTCCGCTCCTTTCCATGACTGTTACATCTAGAAAGGGCAGCTTCCCATCCTTCTCCATCTCGTAAGTGAAACGTAACACAGAATTCTGCTCAAACGCTTCTTTCAGCTCCTGCAGATGTCTGACATCAGGTACCTGTGTAAAAATGTCGTCAACATACCTGCAGTATATGGCCGGTTTCAAGTTCAAGTCGACTAAGACTTTTTCCTCAATAGTACCCATGTAGAAGTTTGCAAACAGGACGCCTAGGGGAGAACCCATAGCGACCCCATCTACTTGCTTATACATGTGCCCATCCGGGCTCAAGAAGGGTGCCTCCTTAGTACAAGCTTGGAGTAGTTTCCTCAGGATATTTTCTGGCATGTCAAGGGGAGTACATGCCGGGTCTCGATACACTCGGTCCATTATCATCCCGATTGTTTCATCCACAGGTACGTTGGTGAACAGTGATTCTACGTCCAACGATGCTCTTATCCCTGTAGCCCGTGTTCCCCGCAGTAAGTCAACAAATTCCTTCGGGGATTTCAGGCTGAAGTTGCACGGGACATAAGGAGTCAGTAAGCCGTTGAGTCGTTTCGCCAGTCTGTACGTGGGTGTGGGTATCTGGCTGATAATTGGCCGAAGTGGGTTTCCAGGCTTATGCGTCTTGACGTTTCCATACGCATATCCAGGTTTATATTCTCCAATAATCTTTGGCAGGTGGAGTCCGGATTTCTTGGCATTCACAGTTTCAATCAACTTGTTGACCTTTGTTTTCAATTCGGCTGTAGTGTCCTTCGTTACCCTTTGGAATTTAGTTTGGTCAGAGAGTATGTGGTTCATTTTCGCCAGATATTCGTCTTTCTTAAGGATGACGTATATTGGCGACTTGTCGCCTCTCCTGACAACTATCTCCTTGTTCTCACGAAGGCTCTTGGCTGCCGCTTTGAGCTCGGGGGTCAGTATGGTACTTCTGTAGTTGCCTCGATTCTTTCCTCCTTCTGCGATAATTTCAGCTTGTAAGGTGTCTTTGGTGGTGACCTTCTTTTGTGCTTCGAGGTCAAATATGTCGTCCAACAGGATCTCCAACTCCACTTTCCGGGCCAACGCACTTGGTCTGGACATAACGTGACAGTTTATACCCAGATTTAGGAGAGTGACTTGGTCCTCAGTGAGGTTGATACCTGCAAGGTTCAGGAAGCCGTCTCTTGGTCGTGGAATTGCCATGGGTCCTCCATATAGTGTTGTTAGCTTCTTGATAATCCTTGTTTCCGTGCTGAGGTGATGTCGGTCTGTGAGGATGTCAAGGTGTTGTTCAATGCGGGTGCGGAGACTTTCGTCGATGTTGCTGTTTCTCCATTCGTTTGTGGCCTGAAGTAGTTGCGTTTTATTGTCTTTGATATCATTTTCTGCCTTGTGTATCTGATTACGAATCAGATCTTGGCGATATTTTATCGTGAAAGCTTGATTCCTTGCTGCTGGGTCGTGCGTTTTAATATTAGTATATTTTGGTAGCAGTCTTTCCTGTAGACATATGTTATTAAATATGACCGAAAAAGTAAGATTAATAATTCTAACGCGAATTTTCTCAATTTTCCTTATGTTTGTTTTTACTGATGACGGTAAATTAAAAATCAATTCTCCAAAATTCATTCTTTATTTCTTAGTCTAAGAAATAAAGAATGAATTTTGGAGAATTGATTTTTAATTTACCGTCATCAGTAAAAACAAACATAAGGAAAATTGAGAAAATTCGCGTTAGAATTATTAATCTTACTTTTTCGGTCATATTTAATAACATATGTCTACAGGAAAGACTGCTACCAAAATATACTAATATTAAAACGCACGACCCAGCAGCAAGGAATCAAGCTTTCACGATAAAATATCGCCAAGATCTGATTCGTAATCAGATACACAAGGCAGAAAATGATATCAAAGACAATAAAACGCAACTACTTCAGGCCACAAACGAATGGAGAAACAGCAACATCGACGAAAGTCTCCGCACCCGCATTGAACAACACCTTGACATCCTCACAGACCGACATCACCTCAGCACGGAAACAAGGATTATCAAGAAGCTAACAACACTATATGGAGGACCCATGGCAATTCCACGACCAAGAGACGGCTTCCTGAACCTTGCAGGTATCAACCTCACTGAGGACCAAGTCACTCTCCTAAATCTGGGTATAAACTGTCACGTTATGTCCAGACCAAGTGCGTTGGCCCGGAAAGTGGAGTTGGAGATCCTGTTGGACGACATATTTGACCTCGAAGCACAAAAGAAGGTCACCACCAAAGACACCTTACAAGCTGAAATTATCGCAGAAGGAGAAAAGAATCGAGGCAACTACAGAAGTTCCATACTGACCCCCGAGCTCAAAGCGGCAGCCAAGAGCCTTCGTGAGAACAAGGAGATAGTTGTCAGGAGAGGCGACAAGTCGCCAATATACGTCATCCTTAAGAAAGACGAATATCTGGCGAAAATGAACCACATACTCTCTGACCAAACTAAATTCCAAAGGGTAACGAAGGACACTACAGCCGAATTGAAAACAAAGGTCAACAAGTTGATTGAAACTGTGAATGCCAAGAAATCCGGACTCCACCTGCCAAAGATTATTGGAGAATATAAACCTGGATATGCGTATGGAAACGTCAAGACGCATAAGCCTGGAAACCACTTCGGCCAATTATCAGCCAGATACCCACACCCACGTACAGACTGGCGAAACGACTCAACGGCTTACTGACTCCTTATGTCCCGTGCAACTTCAGCCTGAAATCCCCGAAGGAATTTGTTGACTTACTGCGGGGAACACGGGCTACAGGGATAAGAGCATCGTTGGACGTAGAATCACTGTTCCACCAACGTACCTGTATGAAACAATCGGGATGATATGGACCGAGTGTATCGAGACCCGGCCTGTACTCCCCTTGACATGCCAGAAAATATCCTGAGGAAACTACTCCAAGCTTGTACTAAGGAGGCACCCTTCTTGAGCCGGATGGGCACATGTATAAGCAAGTAGATGGGGTCGCTATGGGTTCTCCCCTAGGCGTCCTGTTTGCAAACTTCTACATGGGTACTATTGAGGAAAAAGTCTTAGTCGACTTGAACTTGAAACCGGCCATATACTGCAGGTATGTTGACGACATTTTTACACAGGTACCTGATGTCAGACATCTGCAGGAGCTGAAAGAAGCGTTTGAGCAGAATTCTGTGTTACGTTTCACTTACGAGATGGAGAAGGATGGGAAGCTGCCCTTTCTAGATGTAACAGTCATGGAAAGGAGCGGAGGTTTCCACACTGCAGTCTACACTAAGGAAACAAACATAGGAATGTGCCTAAATGCCAACAGTGACTGCCCAGATAGGTACAAGAGGAGTGTTGTTAACGCTTATGTCGACCGTGCTCTCAGCCACAGCTCAGAATGGAAGCAAGTCGACGAAGAACTCTGTAGAGTAAGGCAGGTCCTAGTCAACAACGGCTTCTCCAATGGTTTCATTGAAGACATCATAAGAAGGAAAGTGAAACGCCATGCAACCTCTGAAGATACAACTAACACAACACCTATACCCCTATTAGACTATTTTACAGGAACTTCTTCTCCACAGCTCATAAAACGGAGGAAAGGGTCCTGAAAGATATTGTTAATAGAAACGTTATCCCTACAGACAAAAATCAGAAGATACAATTGACGATTTACTATAAAACCAAGAAAACTGCCAACCTACTCATGAGAAACTCTCCAGACACAAAGCAGAACGCTTTGAAAGAGACCAATGTCGTCTATGCCTTCAAATGCCCACTTGGGGACTGTAAGCCCCAAGAACTCAATATATAGGCAAGACAACAACATCTCTTTCCAGGCGATTAACGATGCATAAGCAACAGGGCTCTATCAAGGAACATATAATCTCTTCCCACAACCAAACCATCACCAGAGAAATCTTAACAAACAACACAGAAATCATTGATAGATACAGCGACAACAGGCGGCTTGACATCTGCGAGGCACTACACATCAAGAAGTCACACCAGCAATCAACAGCCAATTAACGCACTACTATATTCTACCCACTTCAAGACTCCGCTCCAATATAGAAACATCAAGAAATACGGCCAATAGGCCTTCTGCAGTTACAGATCTATTCTTCCCTTATACCCATTGTTCGTGTTCTGTGTTTGTTCTCACCTCACCCCAAACCATTGTAACATGTCACCTCACCCAAATGCAGGTATTTAAACTCTGTTCAGTTATAGTTGTTCTGTGTGTGGTAACTAAAGTCTTTGAAAATGTAATAAGTTTTACGAAACGCGCTCAAGTGTCGCGTCAGACTAAGAAATAAAGAATGAATTTTGGAGAATTGATTTTTAATTACCGTCATCAGTAAAAACAAACATAAGGAAAATTGAGAAATTCGTGTTAGAATTATTAATCTTACTTTTTCGGTCATATTTAATAACATATGTCTACAGGAAGACTGCTACCAAAATATACTAATATTATATAATTATTTTATATATAATTATATATATATATATATATATATATAAGGAATTAGATATATATATATATATTATGGAGTGGTAAGCCTGTCTCAATGCTGGTATTCCGCAAGCAAGCCCGTCATTATGTATTCACTCTTGGTTTGGTTACAGAGACACAGGTTAACACTCAAAGGTGAAATGATTATAGTTAACATTATACCTATAATTATATGTATGAATATCAGGTTGACAACACCACTCGGGTTGTCATGAATACTGCATAAAATATGTACTTGCTAGGTGTAATATATGTTCAACTCTAGACAAGTGTAAAAATCTTACCCTTACACCAGGTTAGCACATTAATTAGATTAGGTTGCTGTACAACACCAGCCTAGAAAGTCCTACCCTTGTGTAAGAATTTGCTGTAAACAATGTGGTATGCAAGTATGTAATGGTGCAATATTAAGTAATGTTTATACATACCTTAAACATACATTTATAAGTAACTTATAAGTAAAGTAGCCCTCTTATCAACCTCTTGTAATGAAAAGGCACAATAGGTCTTTGGCTCAGGCTTCAGAACTGTAATAGTGCTTTGGTGTAGTTTTGTTTGCTATGAGATTGAAAAGTTAGGCTAGAAATGTAAATATAGCAATGTCTTTCTGCTATAATATTGCACTACTATTGTATATCAGGATTTTAGATCTAGATGCAATGTACCTACTGGTTAACTGTAATAATAATCCGGTTCGAAGGACCAATAATTTATGTGTTAAAAACTCCAGGCAGTATATCTTCTTTTAATTGTCTTCAGTAAATTAAAGTTTATCTTATTTTTTCTAAGTAGGTAAGAAATTGAGTGGACTGTATGTAATTGTTAAACTGCCTGAAATTTATCTCTCACACAAATTGGGGGGGGGACAATTTGCAGCTTAAACCACTTTTAATGGCTTCTTCTTAAACTACAAATTGTTTACCTAAGTTTAATTATATATTTATTTTATCATACCACATATGGTGGTGGTCTAATCTACTATTATTTCAACAATTATTACTAGTTATGAATACTACTACTACAATAACTAGAATGGCCTTTTGAGCCTGTAGTAAGGGCCCACTAAGGCTGTGTCATGTTAGCATCTATGTGGGTGTGGCCCGGTGCCTCATGGTGCAATGGCGGCTGTGGAGGCCTTCAAGGCTGGCAACAGCTAGGTACATGTGTAGTTCTACTGCTTAGCTACTTGCTGTTCCAAGTCACAATTTACCTGTTTGGATGCAAGGAGTTAGTACATTTCCTAAGCATATCAATACAGATATAACATGGTATGTAAGGGCTGTAAAAATGGGTACCCGTACATGGTGTGGTGTTGTTCCTATATCATAACCGCCAATACCCTTGGATATTAATCAGTGCACTAGAATTATAAACAAATACTTGGTAAGCCGGATACAATCGTTGTTGTAGTTGTTGATAGGCAGTGTAGCTGGTTGTTGACACATAATAGGTGTCTATGTGTTAAACCAACTCTGGAGCTATGGGCAGCGTAAGGCTGCTCCTATGTTATTGTTTTTCGTGTGTGCGTGGCGTCTGTAAGAGACGCTCACCCTTGTTCCCTACTTGTTCCAATATTTTTTCCCACTTCTAAGTTAAATTTACGTTAAACAAGGGAATCAAGCTATATTTTGGTGTTAATGAATTCTATTCAGTCTTATTGAAACATTTTTTATTCAATTTAGAGATTAAAGTGTTGTATGAACAGTGGTTTAATAATGTATATACTGCGGTGGCGTAGCGTCGATGACGTCACGGAGTCTCCCATTCCTCTAATTTTAAGAGGATACTGTTAAGGGAAGACGATACTATTTGTGTATAATGTGTGTCGGTTTCCGACAGTTTGTTATACTCGTTCCAGTACATCTTTCTTGCTCTCCATTGGTAAACTATATCATAGGGCGGTTCGTGAACAGTATTACCGCGTAATGTTATAGCGGAGGAAGTGTTCGAGGTCAGATCTACTAACAAATACCCATATGGCTTGCTAATAACTTTCTTATATAACTCTACAAACTTCTTTGAATCCTGTTTCCCGAATATTTGTCGTCCTAGTGTTTCAATTTGTGAGAGAGGTCTCGATTAACTAATATGAAATGAGAAGCATTTAAACTAATATTCCTAGAATATTTTCCAGGAAAAAATATATTTTAAGTTATTACTATAACTGAGACATTGACATATCTTCCTTTAGTGAACATATCTGATACGATTTTAGAATTAACACTCTCCGTAAAAAGGTCACCATAGATTACTAAGATATTTGTCTCCTTATCCACTTTCTCTTCTACAGGCATCATAATAATCGAATGCTTGATTCAGGCTTTCCATTTAAAATTTACGGGTGCTGACCCCTAATTTGGAGTAACTCACTCCCGCTGCAGACAGTATCGGAAAGAACTTGCGATGATACTTCCTTACAAGTTTACTGCATAAGAAGGACTTAAATAACCTGCTATAATAATCAGAGATGGTTTTCGGAATATATCTAGTTGTTCCTTGCGGATTATATCATAGGAATTGTCCATGATTAATGCTTTGTTAAGACTGCTAAAACGAAGGAAACAGTGATGTTATTTATACAAACAAACATTAGTAATTTACAGGCATTTATTCACACACACACACACCACACACAACACACATATATAATATATATATATATATATATATATATATATATATATATATATATATATATATATAATATTATATATATATATATATATATATATATATATATATCATATATATACATATATATATATATAATATATATATATATAATAAT
>WNGS01156884.1:0-11629 GCA_020271785.1 Procambarus virginalis
CCATTTTTCCACTACTCTCACGCTAAAAGAAAACTTCCTAACCATCTCTGTGACTCATCTGAGTTTCTAACTTCCTCCATGTCCCCTCGTTCTGTTACTATTCCGTGTGAACATTTCGTCTATGTCCACTCTGTCAATCCCTCTGAGTATTTTATACGTTCCTATCATGTCCCTCCTCTCCCTTCTTCTTTCTAGTGTCGTAAGGCATAGTTCCCCCAGGCGCTCCTCATACCCCATCCCTCGTAGCTCTGGGACGAGTCTCGTTGCAAACCTCTGAACCTTTTCCAGTTTCATTATATGCTTCTTCAGATGGGGACTCCATGATGAGGCGGCATACTCTAAGACTGGCCTCACGTAGGCAGTGTAAAGAGCCCTAAATGCCTCCTTACTTAGGTTTCTGAATGATGTTCTAACTTTTGCCAGTGTAGAGTACGCTGCTGTCGTTATCCTATTTGTATGTGCCTCAGGAGATAGATTAGGTGTTACGTTCACACCCAGGTCTCTTTCGCGCGTCGTCACAGGTAGGCTGTTCCCCTTCATTGTGTACTGTCCTTTCGTCTCCTATCTCCTAGTCCCATTTCCATAACTTTACATTTGCTCGTGTTGAATTCCAGTAGCCATTTCTCTGACCATCTCTGCAACCTGTTCAGGTCCTCTTGGAGGATCCTGCAATCCTCATCTGTCACAACTCTTCTCATCAACTTTGCGTCATCCGCAAACATCGACATGTAGGACTCTACACCCGTAAACATGTCGTTAACATATACAAGAAATAGAATTGGTCCCAGCACCGATCCTTGTGGTACTCCACTTGTTACTGTTCACCAGTCCGACTTCTCGCCCCTTACCGTAACTCTTTGGCTCCTTCCTGTTAGGTAGTTCCTTATCCATGCTAGGACCTTTCCCCCTACCCCCGCCTGCCTCTCGAGTTTGAATAGCAGTCTCATGTGCGGTACTGTATCAAAGGCTTTTTGGCAGTCCAGAAATATGCAGTCTGCCCAACCATCTCTGTCCTGTCTTATCCTCGTTATTTTATCATAGAATTCCAGAAGGTTTGTTAGGCACGATTTCCCTGTCCAGAACCCATGTTGATGCTTGTTCACAAACCTAATGTTCTCCAGGTGTGCAACCAGTCGTAGCCTAATTATTCTTTCCAGTATTTTACAGGGGATGCTTGTCAGTGATACAGGTCTATAGTTAAGTGCCTCCTCCCTATCGCCTTTCTTGAAGATCGGCACGACATTTGCCTTCTTCCAGCAACTGGGCAATTCTCCCGACATAAGTGACTCATTAAAGATCATTGCCAGAGGCACGCTGAGGGCCTGCGTTGCTTCTTTAAGTATCCACGGTGATACTTTGTCTGGTCCTACTGCTTTAGATGCATCTAGAGTTGTCAACTGTTTCATTACCTCCTCTACTGTCACCTCTATATCTGATAGTCTTTCATCGAGGGTAACCCCTTCCAACAATGGGAGCTGCTCAAGCTCGGTAGTGAACACTCCATGGAAACTGGCATTCAGTGCCTCACAGATTTCCTTGTCACTTTCAGTATATGTCCCCTCTGCCTTCCTTAGTCTTGTCACTTGGTCATTCACCGACATTTTTCTTCTTATATGACTGTGTAGTAGCTTAGGTTGTTTTTTCGCTTTGATTGCAATATCGTTCTCATAGTCCCTTTCCGATGTCCGTCTGATGTTAATGTAATCGTTCCTAGCTCTGTTGCATCTGATCCTGTTGTCCTCTGTCCTTTGTCTTCTGTATTTCCTCCACTCCCGCCTGCATGGCGTTGCCGTGTGTTACCATTCGGTGTGCTCCAGATTATCTGCTGAGAGAGAACAGCTGTTATACTTATTTCTGATGTGTTTATTGATGCATATATATATCTCGTTGTTTTTAAGTAAAATACCAAAACTCTTTGGTGTTTATATCATTCCCTCCATATACCTTGTGACTGCGTAAAGGAAAAGAGTGACAGAATTAATTACTTGCCTGATACCACACTAATTGAGCTTGCTTTTGCCACAATTACCACAATTACCACAATTACACCACTGTAGTGTTACTGGACACCTAAAAACACCAGTTGGCGACCTTGAAGGCAGTGTAAGAGTCCTTGCCGGGGCGGGCACGCAGATTGAGGGAACAATCTGTGTCTCCACTCACTCTACGACCTGAGGCCGGTTGAGAGATCGACTGGGGTACTCTCCCGGGCGTAAAGTGACGCCAAGGGGATCGAGTGAAGACCCCTAGGACTACGGTGAGTAACGGTCATCGTCAGAGCACCCACCTCGAGAGGAAATCCAGTCTACCGTTGCTTACCCCCCCACCGCGAACCCCGACAAGGGTAAGGCAGGTCCTAGTCAACAACGGCTTCTCCAATGGTTTCGTTGAAGACATCATAAGAAGGAAAGTGAAACGCCATGCAACCTCTGAAGAGACAACTAATACAACACCTATACCCACTATTAGACTATTTTACAGGAACTTCTTTTCCACAGCTCATAAACCGGAGGAAAGGGTCCTGAAAGATATTGTTAATAGAAATGTTATCCCTACAGACAAAAATCAGAAGATACAACTGACGATTTACTATAAAACCAAGAAAACGGCCAGCCTACTCATGAGAAACTCTCCGGACACTGAGCAGAACGCTCTAAAAGAGACCAACGTCGTATATGCCTTCAAATGCCCTCTTGGGGACTGTAAGCCTCAAAAAACTCAGTATATAGGCAAGACAACAACAGCTCTTTCCAGGCGTTTAACGATGCATAAGCAACAGGGCTCCATTAAGGAACATATAATCTCTTCCCACAACCAAACCATCACCAGAGAAATCTTAGCAAGCAACACAGAAATCAACGATAGATACAGCGACAGCAGGCGGCTTGAAATCTGCGAGGCACTACACATCAAGAAGTCAACACCAGCAATCAACAGCCAATTAATGCACATCTATATTCTACCCACTTCAAGACTCCGCTCCAATATAGAAGCATCAAGAAATATGGGCCAATAGGCCCTCTACAGTTACTTCCATCCTTCCCTTTAGCTCATACCCTGACTCTATACCCCGATTCTATACCCCGTTCTATACCCCATTCTATACCCCATTCTGGCTTGTGTTGAAAATCTGTTTTCACCTCATCCAAATACTATTGTAACATGTCACCTCACCCAAATGCAGGTATATAAAATCGAAGATGTTTTAGCTCTATTCAGTTATAGTTGTGTGTGTGTAAACTAAAGTCTTTGAAAATGTAATAAGTTTTACGAAACGCGCTCAAGTGTCGCATCAGACTAGAAATAAAAATGAATTTTGGAGAATTGTTTTTCATTTACCATCAACAGTAAAAAGAAACATAAGGAAGATCGAGAAAATTCGTGTTAGAATTATTAATCTTACTTTTTCGGTCATATTTAATATATATATATATATATATATATATATATATATATATATATATATATATATATATATATATATATATATATATATATATATATATATATATATATATATATATATATATTGGTGTATATTGGCAGCAGGTTTTCTTTTAAACATGTCTCATTAAATATGACCGCATATTCTGTGTTTACTAACTTCTGATTTAGGGCTTCTATCCCTCTAACTATTTTCTTAGCATCAGGGCTTAGCTGAAATAGGAGTTCTCCAAAACTCATTTTCGTAATTTCCAGGTGAAGAAAAGAGGTAAATTACTATAGAATGTATTACACTTATTTATACAATATGCACAACGTTTCGAACCTCCATGGTTCATTCTTAAGTGAATGAATTTTACAATGTGATTTGATTTTATACCCGCACTGGGTCAAGTGATAAGATAATAAATGTGAAAACAAAAGGGGATACAAAGGGGATATAAGTGGGGTCACACATATGAACATAAGAATATAGGTAACCGCAGAAGGCCTGTTGGCCCATACGAGGCAGCTGGTATCTACATACAAAGATTAATCCAGTGTAATTGGCCTGTTATGTAGAACATTGTCTTCTGTGTTGGCATCGTTATGTTCTGGTCTTGTCCTTACTCTCATTGTGGGTAGGGTAAATAGTTCTGTGATTTGGGTGTTCATGGTAGGTTGTTCTATTCTTATGTGGATTGCTTCAAGGATTTGTAATCTTCTTGCATCTTGTGTTTTGTCTATTATGCATGTATTTTTGTTCAACATTAAATGTTGAACAAAAATTTACCCTCACTGATCCTATGTTGGTGGTGTGTCACGAAGTCTCTTCTCTCCAGATGTGTTACTAGGATTTTGCACACGATCTTTAATGTATGTATGTATGTATATATGTATGTATATATGTATGTATGTGTATACAAGATATACTAAGCTAGTCAGAATTGCATTTCTTTTTTGAAAATGCACATTAATGGCACTATGAAAAAGATACCTTGAACATGTAAAACAGACGTAAATCTGTGTATTTAGATGTATGTAGGTTAGATTAGCATTATGAAAGCACTACAATAACCTTCCGTGGTCAATTGTCCAATGAATCGCTGAACTATATGTTTAACAGATTTCTAACCCTGTTTATGGAGGACGGAAGAAAATTTACATATTTGGTTAGCACTGTAAATGTGTGGCCACATCTCTGGTAAAAAATAATAATAAAGAAAATCATGGACACACTACTAACTTGGTTTTGTTTGCACCGTACACAACACCAAACCCTTAAACGACGCAAGTGAGCCATATAAACCGGTTGAAGCTCTGTTTCCAGGATAAAGAAAATATCACTGTTCAGAAGGGAACAACTCGACCGGAGGGAGATGAGAAAGTGGTGGTTATGTGTATGATGCTGAGTCAGGAGTCATGTCCAAATTTCCAAACGCCTATTGTAGAGGCGAGGAGAGAGGATGTATTCCTGAACGAAGCATCTGAAATACATATGGAATAACGGAAGGTGGAAGGGACCTACCATCAAAAGTGATTTTGACTACCCGAAGAAGCTACCTTAACTTGCGGTTATCTTGCAATGATTTCGGGACAAAGCGTCCCCGCGGCCCGGTCCTAGACCAGGCCTCCTCGTTGCTGGACTAAGATGAATCATGTGTGTTCGAGTGTGGGAGTTATAGCACGGAGCTTCCCCAGTATGAGGGGGTTAAAAAGTGACGTTGTCACAAGAAGAGATGTAGTCACTCCAAGCAAGGTCACCACTGCGGGCTTGGGGCTCAACCCTGCCCCACTTGAGCGATCAAGTGGGGAGGTGTCGGAAATTCCGACAAGAAATTACTAACTCCTAACATACCAAGCAAAAACGGTAATGCTAGGATATACTAAAATTACTAACTGTTATGACCCCAGGTAGCTTGAAGAACGAGTCTACCCCAATGAGAGTTATTCGGCAATCTGGACCAGACTGAGAGGTCAGGGGAAGTATAGATATAAGAATATATACTAAATGCATGACAAGTGTTAATGAATAATTTAAAAGCATGGGCAGAGGATGAACATGTAAATAAATGACATGACATGATATGTCGATACTTTGCTGACAGGGTGTGAGGCTCGCCGGGGACGTCTTGACCTCACTTGAACAACAGAGGTCGTGAGAGAGAAGGTTGTACTGTGTCTGAGCTCCTGGCAGAAAAGGAGGAACCCTTAGTTGAGTTAACTAAGGAACCCTTAGTTACCCTTACAAGAAAAGGTAATCGAGCAGGTGTTTTCATGTGAAGCCTGTGGACGACTTACTGTGCTCAAGTCAAGAGCAGAAGAGCTGCGAGGCAGTCTAAGAGAGACCTGGTTGGATGTCAGAGAGGACGACATCCTGGAGCCGCAGCTGACCTGAGCGCCCTCGACAGATGAATTCTACAGTAAGCTAATATAACAGTTGTTGCGGTGGTTGCCTGTGTTTGATCGTGTGCCCAGCGATCATGGCAAGTGTATATGAATATAGTATATATGTTTTATTAAGGCAGTGAGCTGAAATAAGAGAGTAGAGATAGAGGAACATCCAGTAGGGCGGAGTGATACGTTCACCCTCTCCGGAGGCCAGTGGGTGACTGAGTGAGGGAGCCTCGCAATCGAGGCGGCTGCCAGCAACGTCCCAAATTAACCCACCCAAGATACAGAAAGGACCGTTGCTGTGACACAATAGTTTAATTAAGGAGATGTCGGATCGTGGAGTTTTATTTTCTGTGAATATATTTAATAATTTTTAGTAGGGAAACATTTTATTGGCATGGCAATGGAAATTGCAGGTTTGTTTGGGGAGGAGTTGATGGAAGAACTATGAGGCCAGGGAAGAAGTTAATGAAGGAAACTTCGAGGCTGGAGATGTGTGTGCTGAACTCTGTGGGCAATCAGAGCTTCATTGTGAGGAGCTGACCTCAAGCAGTGTAAAGGAGCAGTGAAGAGGAGCTTTACGTGTCTCTGTGAAGTCAGTGGTGAAGCATCACTGGTGTAGCAGTTTGGGAGGACTGCAGAAGAGCCTTGTTGACTATTTTGGAGAGCCTATAGATATACTATATATATATACTATATATATGTCTATCTATATAGATATATAGATAGACATGGTAATGAGCCTCTAACAGCAGAACAGAGGTTCACGATGATTACACATAATGTATATGGGGAGTGCTTGAATACTTATACTTTTTGGGCTGATTGTACAATATTGTTGTGATAAGTAGTGTTTCAGCCTTAAGCTGAGTTTTATATACTTTTAGAGCTGATTGTATAATAGTGTTGTGACGATATTGCAATCTCCACTTAGTGAGGGAGTAGTAAATGGTAAGCCAAGAGTTGAGCAGCCACTTGATATGGACAGTTGGTGAAACCAGGATATGATATTGGATTGATACCAGGTTGTAGCAGCTTAGATTGTTGTATGTTAATATTTCATCTTGTTTGATCATGTATAATTGATCCTTTAATTAATTGATCTATCAAAAATGGATTTAATCCCAGCAAACACAAATCATCTAGGAAACGTTCGTCTATCTCTTCCCATAGGCGTGGGAATGATTTACATTGAGAATGGTGCAGGAGAGCCTTTGAGAAACTTTTAATCAAAAAATCCAAACACATAGGTTTTATAATAAATTGTTTTTCTACAACTATTTTGTTCCTAATGTATTACAAATAGTTTTTACATGTTTAAATATAAAATTTATGGTGTTTTTTGTAAAATTCATTAATAAATTGTGAATGATATTTATTTTCTGAGTGAAACCTTCACAATCCATTTACTTATATATATGATCAGAAAAAAGTAGTTTTCCAAATTTACAAAAAATCGCTCTTTTTAACACAATTTGACTCGTTATGCATTCCACTAAACACTAATATCATGTTTAAATATATAATTTATGTATTATTCCCTAAAATAATTTATATAAATTATAAAAGTTGCTGGAAATTGGTGTGAAAGAATCTGAAAACGTTTTGTTGTCTTATATTGGCGTGTTCTTATTAACTATGTCTCGAGTGCACAGTTTATCAAACAAGAAGATTAACATTCGTCAACCCTTAAAATCTTATAATTATCTTGCTGTTGCAAAATGGGTGAATCTTTAAGAACAGCTAGTATATATGACAAATGGCGTTTTCCCGAACTCAAACATTGTATGGTTTATTATTCAACACATATTTCTAATGACTCTTAGATGTTTACATTCTCTGAAGTATAATTGTGAAGGCTGTGTCCATCACTCTCACCACAGATTCTTAAACTCCTCTCTGCAGGTTCAACTATAATTAATTTCCATTCTGAATCTCCATGGACATTTGTATCCAAAATGAAACCAATGTGGTTTCCTTCAGGGCCTTCAGCCAGCACATTTGCTCATTAATTTCCAGATTCCAACATGGTAGGGGATTTACAGAAATTTTGCTATTCATATTGTTATTTTATAAATATGAATGCATTTCCATATGATAAGACAAATACATGAGTTTATGATAAATTCGTTTTCTGTGATATAACATTGATATGCTCTTTTTTCTTTAAACCGCATACTAAACTACATCACGATCGAGCGTATATATTGCTTTTTAAGAATTAAGCGCCACCACTGACCGCCAATTAAGTGCTCACATCAACAGAGTTGATGTATAAATGTTCAACGCTCAACAGAGTTAGTATAAATGGGGTTAAATCAGAGTTTGAAAATGTTGTAGGTTGAGTACCTCAAGGCTCTGTCCTGGGACCTCTGTTGTTTATAATACTGTATATATAAATGATTTAGATTCAGGTTTGAGTAACAACATTTGCAAATTTGCCGATGATACAAAAATCGGTAGGGAAATAACACAGAAGAAGACTCACTATCTCTTCAAGTTGATCTAAATAGAGTTTTGAAATGGGCAAAAGGTTGACAGATGCAGTTCAATGCTGATAAATGGAAAGTTTTGAGGTTAGGTAATGATATATGATAGAGTTACAAGATACGAGATAGATGGTGTTGTGATTGCAAAGTCGGGTATTTCGAAAGGGAACTTGGAGTTATGATTAGTAAGAATTTAAACCAAGAGATCAATGCATGAATGTTCGTAATAAGGCAAATAGTACACTAGGATTTATTAATCGAAGGGTTAATAACAAGACACCTGGTTTTGTTCTTCAGCTATAGCTTGCTCTTTAAAGCTCTTCATTCCCGTGCTGTCTCTTGGGTGGCTTAATTCTTATCAATCAATCAATTTGTTGCTTTGGTTAGGCCCCATTTTGATTATGCAGTTCAGTTTTAGTCGCCGTACTATAGAATTGATATAAATTCACTTGAACGTATCCAGCATAGTTAATTAACAAAGTTAATTCCCCAATTGCATTCACTGAAAAGGCGAAGAGTTAGGTGTGACATGATAGAGGTTTACAAGTTGATGAATGGACATAACAAATGGGATATTAAAAGTATCAGCACCAGACGAAATAATGGGTATAAATTGCATAAGTTTAGATTTAGGAAAGACCTGGGAAAATACTGGTTCGGTAACAGGGTTGTTGATTTGTGGAACAAATTACCGCCAAACGTGGATTGATTGTTTCAAACGTGGGTTCGACATGTATATGAGTGAGCTTGGGTGGTTATAAGAGTGGAAAAATGTTGTAAGCTGAGTGCCTCAAGCCTCTGGACTGGGACCTCTGTTGTTTATAATAAATATAAATATTTTAGATTAAGGTTTGAGTAGCAGCATTTGCAAATTTGCCGATGATACAAAAATCGAATATCAAAAAATATCAAAATATCAAAAATCGAAAATCCAATATATGATCTGTCTTGATCTTTAATGGACCTATCCTTTTCCTAACCTTTGTTCAATATAACTGAAAAAAACCTTTAGGATTTGCCTTTGCTTAACCTGCTATACGAACTTCAGAGTTAATTTTTTTCAACTTCATAGTGGTGGAGGAATTATTTTTCGAACTTCATAGTAGTGAAGGTGGGCTGCCTCGATTGTTTCAAGCGCGGGTTAGACATGTATATTAGTAGGATTGGGTGGTTGTAGATAGGAGCTGCCTGGTATGGGCCAATAGGCCTTCTGCAGTTACCTTTGTTCTTATGTTTTTGCCCTGTAACCTAAATGGTTACAGAGGCACATATATGGGCTTAGGGACTGAACCCCACAATACATTTAGCTAAACTGGTTACAATCTTGATGATATAGTTACAAAATTCAGTATAAGTCGTCACATTATCAATGGGTTCGAGATCAACCACAATTACAGTTTCTATGCAGGCGATGAGTCACAATAACCTTAAGCGTCAAAACAAAAATGTGTATACTCTTTTTACTCTCCTGACCTTAGTTCTTAGCTACGTATTTCATTTTGGTACCAACGTGTTCGCAATACAATTCTCTAGAAGAACATTAGTAAAAAAGGTCACGAAAGGTATAGGGATACCAGCACCAAATAAATAACTACGGAGATGACTCGCCATGAGCGCCCAACAGCAACAAGATGTTTTTACTCTTGGGATTGTTATCACTTCCACAGTTGTTCTACAGCGTTAATTTTGGTATCAATGGACTCGCAATGAAATTCCCAACACGGTGATATGAATATAAACGTAGAATAATGGTTGCGGCCCACCCGCAAGAGTGTGGGAAATGGCGGAACTGTTACCGAGTATCAGTGATGCTACGACACACGTGTGATACAGAGATTTGAAAGTTTATAATTATTTCACTGTCGTGACATTATTATTCTATGTACGTCATTCATTTTTGTGTCAATGTGTTCGCAATAGAATGTTCTATGAGCCCGTAGGAAAAAAAAACAACAAAGCGTAAGTTAGAATAGCACCAAATATAAAACAACGTGGAACATATCAGTGAGCGGCAAACACACACGAAATGTTTTTACTGTTGTTATGTTTGTCAAGTTTATACTTGTTGCACACAGTTATTTTTGGTTGTACATTGATCGGAATAAAATTCCCTAAACAGACATATGCATATAATACATGATATGGGGGAAGCATTACCAGTATAAACGGTTAAAGTCACCCACCTGCAACCCGTTTGGGACACTCATGATCAGTTGTGTTGTATTTGTACAAAACAAAGGCATTATGCAATGCCATTTGCAGGAAATAAACGTTGTCTTTTTGGTCCACTTGTGAGTTTTCCTGGTAAAATGGTAATACTATTTGATCGAAGTGGTCCACACCTTTCATGAACTTATTGTACCATGCAGCCTAGTGGTGAGAAAGACAACCTCATGGCGCGCAGTTTGAAACAAACCCAAAGTAAATCGGATTAAAATTGAATTTTATACAAATATTTTTTGAGGACATCATTTTATGTCCACATTGCGGAAGCGGCTAGGCAAACAGGACTCCAGGTGATGTCCTGGTCCGCATAATTAAAGTATAAATTGTGTTGAGAAAAAATAAGAAAAAATTGAAAAAAAGGGGGGGGGAACATTGCAGAAAAAGAGTAAAAATACAATTTGGTCAACAAAACAGCATTGTTTAAAATAGAAGATATGGATTGACATTTTGGTGGTTAGGTAGGTTACATTGAGTTAATTAGGTAGTACTTAGTTTTTATCTGTTATAGATAGGAGCTGCCTGGTATGGGCCAATAGGCCTTCTGCAGTTACCTTTGTTCTTATGTTTTTGCCCTGTAACCTAAATGGTTACAGAGGCACATATATGGGCTTAGGGACTGAACCCCGCAATACATTTAGCTAAACTGGTTACAATCTTGATGATATAGTTACAAAATTCAGTATAAGTCGTCACATTATCAATGGGTTCGAGATCAACCACAATTACAGTTTCTATGCAGGCGATGAGTCACAATAACCTTAAGCGTCAAAACAAAAATGTGTATACTCTTTTTACTCTCCTGACCTTAGTTCTTGAGCTACGTATTTCATTTTGATACCAACGTGTTCGCAATAAAATTCTCTAGAAGAACATCAGTAAAAAAAGGTCACAAAAGGTATAGGGATACCAGCACCAAATAAATAACTATGTAGATGACTGGCCGTGAGCGCCCAACAGCAACAAGATGTTTTTACTCTTGGGATTGTTATCACTTCCACACTTGTCCTACAGCGTTAAATTTGGTATCAATGGACTCGCAATGAAATTCCCAACACGATGATATGAATATAAATGTAGAAAAATGGTCGCGGCCCACC
>WNGS01156903.1:0-11420 GCA_020271785.1 Procambarus virginalis
ACAATTACTGCATGGCACATTATTTACAAACTACTTCTTGCACAAAGGG
The DNA here is from genome assembly GCA_020271785.1 of Procambarus virginalis. Taxonomy (NCBI): domain Eukaryota; kingdom Metazoa; phylum Arthropoda; class Malacostraca; order Decapoda; family Cambaridae; genus Procambarus; species Procambarus virginalis. Next base: position 50 of record WNGS01156903.1, read on the forward strand.
AGGACATTTTAGGCTGGTGTTATACAGCAACCTAGTCTAATTTATTGTGCTAACCTGGTGTAAGGGTAAGAATTTACATTTGTCTAGAGTTGAACATATATTATAACCTAGCAAGCACATATTGTATGCAGTTTCTTAAGACAACCTGAGTTGTGATGTCTACATAATATACCATAACTATATAATAATTTAACTATATCATTTCACCTTTGAGTGTTAATCTGTGTCTCTGTACCAACTAAGAGTGATTTTGGGGGGGGGGGGGTAAACTTGAGGTAAATCCAACATATACACAAGGTTACCACTCAAATTATAGTGTGTATGATTATATAGTGTAACTGGAAGGCTATCATAAGGTTGCACAGACCAAATATCAGCTTGTACAAATGCAAATCCCGAATATCAGGATGTACCTGCTACTACTAACATCGATGAAGAGGCATGGATGATGTAGTGCAAGAAATGCAGATTACGAAGATACAATACATACAAAGTACAACACTTTGACAAGTTAATAACCATACACAAGGCCACTACAAACATTGCAGCCAAAGCTTCCAAAACCCGACACAACAAAAGTCAAATTACCATCACTCAGTCTCCCAACTTTCTCTGCTACAGAAGACGAGAGTTGGTACATCTTCTGGAACAAATTTGTCGATTCTGTGATTCTAATGCCAATGTAGCAAAGACAACAAAATTTACATATTTGCAAGGTGTCTTAAAGGATGAAGCATTAAAGGTGGTCTGTAATTTGACCTTTACTGATGATGGTTACGATAATGCAGTATAGCTCCTCAAGTATAATTATGCTAAGCCAGAAAAGACTATCAGACTTCTAACCCAGAAGCTGTTGCATATTACTCCTCCAGATGGATCAGCTGACTCACTCCAAGCCTTTAGATTGGAGCTTGAGTCCTTGCTCAAGGCACTTACGAATAAAGTGAATCTGGAGGAATCGGACTGGATAATCCAAGTCCATATGAAACGCAAATTACCCAGTGACATACTGGATAAGTTGTTTGTCATATATAACAAATTTTCTCTAACAGTAAAGGAGATAACAGAAGGTTTGCGATCCATCATAGAAAGACAACGAGATAACACAGATGGAAAAGCGACATCTAAATCTTCTACCACTAATAGTAAACAACAGAGTACAAACAGTACTCCAGATAAATCTAAAACTTATTCCCCCTCCCCAAAGTGGAAACAAGGCAGTGTGGGCACATATGCAGTGGGTCCCTCCAAACCTACAGTTAATGTGTCACCCGAACAGTGACTCCCCAAGATGCCGTTAACATCTGGAGGCCATATGTGTTCTGTGAAGAACAACATACCATGTACAACTGCAAAGCTTACCCTGATCGTCTACACGTATAAAACGACTCAAAGCATTACGTAAATGCACCAGGTGTATAAAGTCACATAATCCCGACACCTGTGCAACTCAAATACGCACCTGCAGTAGATGCCATAAGGGTCAACACCATACAGCACTTTGTGGGACTCAAGTACAAAGTCTCCCAAACCAAAAGTGGAGGAAGGAACTTTTGCTTCAGTACAGCTTTGTACAGTACTATCTGACGTAAGTGTCTTGTCAACGAGGTCTGATCATAAATCAGCTCTACCCACTGTTCAATTGATCATTAAAAATGGAGAGTCCTCGGTCACCATACTTGGATTATTTGACCAAGGATCCCAAATGACTTTTATCTCAAAGGAGTTGGTAGGTGCCTTGAAATTTAAACCTGTACGAGAGACACAAATAGACATAGCAGGATTCCTGACTAACTCAGGAGCTCAAGTCTTCAAGGTAGTACAACCTAAAGTACGTTAAGCGGTTATGTTAGAACGATGTAGTAGATAGATTCTCATCAGTCTTGTATGTATATGGTCTAGGGACAACAGCCAAATTCCTGGAAGGAAAGGGAATCAAATTGGCTGACAAAATCACATCAGCCAACCGCTCCAATATTGGAATCCGTATGGGATCAGATCTACCATAAGTTTATCAAAGGAAGAATGAAAAACAGGGAATGAACCTGTTACCGTCTGCAGGTGGCTATTTGCAAACAGGCCCAGAATTAAGACTGAAGCAATCCACACCTGTAGACCACCAACATGCCAACTCAGTAATGGTTGCATGACTAGGAGAACAGTCTCCACTACAATTCAGAGACATGTCCAAGGATGAGCTTGATCCTTCTGTAATAAATTATGGGACTTGCAACTTCGGCATTGTCCCTGAACAACCTAGTCCAGATGACGAATGACTTAAAACAATACCTGAACTCAGTTATCAACAGAGATAATCAATACTGGGTCAGGTACCATGGAAGCTGAATCACCCTCAGCTACCCATCAACCATTTTATGGCACAAAACCATTAAGGTCACAGGTGTTGCGCTTACAAAGACATCCTGAGAACTTGAAATTGTACCATGAAATAATACAGAAGATGATAGATTTATCCTCCACTCGATGATAGATTATCGAAATTGTCACAAATGATAACCCAAAGGAAGGGCAATACCTGCCCATCACCCAGTACTGAAAAATTCAGCTACTACCCCACTACAGATAGTATTTAATTGCAGTTTTAAGTCAAAGCAGGGTAGTGTTTGTTAAATGACTGCCTTCAAAACTGGCCCTAGCCTGACACAAAGGCTATACGACGTGCTGTTAAAGTCTGCATCTGGACTTACACATATACGACCGACATCAGCAAGGCTTTCCTTAGGGTAGGTCTCCAAGAAGAAGACCGTAACTACACAAAGTTCCTATGGATCAAGGATCCTAACGGTCCAAACAGTGAATTTACAACACTTACAGGTTTGTGTCTGTTTGTTTTTGTGCACATCTTCCCCGTTTCTGCTTCAAGCTACCTTAGACATGCACTTGAAGAAATCCAATAATGCAAATGAAACAGAAATTAGCAATAACTTGTACGTGGACAATTTCCAAGGAACACCCAGCAGTCTCAGTGCTGGGTGTTCCAGCACTGAGATGCTGGGAACTGCCCAGTCCCCAACAGTAACCACCCAGTGGGTCTCTGGGTAGATACCAACAATTATAACATAATCAGATGCGGAGGCCGCTTACAGCAGAATGCTATCACGCCATGGTCACATTTATCGAAAGCCTTGCGAAGTCCATGTATATCACATCAGCATTCTGTTTTTCTTCTAATGCCTCAGTGCCTTTGTCGTAGTGCTCAAGTAGCTGTGCGAGGCACGATCTTCCCGCTCGAAATCCATGTTGGCCTGGGTTGTGAGGTCATTGGTCTCCATGAAATTGGTGACCTGACTCCTAATCCCTCTCTCAAATACTTTTATGATGTGCGATGTTAGTGCAACTGGTCTATAATTCTTTGCCAATGCTTTGCTCCCTCCCTTGTGTAGAGGGGCTATGTCTGCTACTTAAGTGCATCTGGTATCTCCCCGTGTCCAAGCTCTTCCTCCACACTATACTGAGTGCCTGTGCTACCGGCACCTTGCATTTCTTTATAAATATTGAATTCCATGAGTCTGGACCTGGGGCCGAGTGCATGGCATGTTTTCAATTTCTCTTTCAAAATTTAGTGCGCTCGTGTAGATATCAGTTATATTTACAGGGGTTTGAATATCCCGCATAAAGAAATTTGGATCTTCCACTTTCATGTTGTTTATTGGAGTGCTAAACATGTCCTCATACTGCTTTTTTAGGATTTCAGTAATTTCTTTGTCATCCTCCGTGTATGAACCTTCACTTGTACGAATAGGTCCAATACTGGCAGTGGTTTTGCTTTGATTCGGATATGAGAAGAAATATTTGGATTTTTCTTTATTTCCTGAATTGCTTTCTGTTCTAACTGCCTTTCTTCAGTTTCATATGAGTGTTCAATTTCCGCTCGATTCTTCAATTTCCCGATTTAAATTATTCCTTCTTTGACGGGAAATTCGTGTCTGCATAAGCAGTTCTGTTATTTTTTCCTGCGTTTATACTGTCGTCTGCGTTCTCTTTCTACGTTAGATCTCTTTCTGGCTTTCCTCAAGGGAAAATGTTTCAGACAGGCTGATACGCTTCCGCAGTCAGTTTTTCTATTCCTTCTGTAGGACTCGTATTACTTAAAACAGTTTCCCATGAAATGTTTGTAAGTTCCCTGTTTATTATCTCCCAGTCTATCGTTTTATTATTAAAATTGAATTTACTGAATAGCCCCTCTCGCTTTATCAACGTTTTAGGTCTATTCTGAGACCGGCACGGTATTCTATTCTATCCTGTTGGGTGTCCTGCCTCTAATTGTGGCTCCATGGTTGGTGCGGGTGGCACATTTGTGTATGAATTTCTTTCTCTTCGTCTATATGTCGATGAATGTTTCTGTTGTACCCTCTCAGGCACGTGGGGTGGGCGACCAAGCCCCCGAGTCGGTCTGTATTGGAAGACGGCCTCTGTAGCCCCCGCTGCGTTGGGCCCCGACCTTAAGCAATTGCTCCTCATTTGACCATCCTGACTTCTTCCCAGAGCTCCCCTCCCTTCTGTGTGGTTGGGTCGAGCCTCCAGCCCCAGTGGTGACCACTTCGTCCCCTGATGCGGCTAAGTCTCTCGTTGTGACTACTGCGCCTTTTGACCCCTCTCTGGAGGTTCTGAACGCCATCCGCGTCACGGCCGCACGAGGTAGACTCGTTTACTCGTCCCCTCGTGGTCGTCGCCGTCAGCCCCTTCGGGTTGGGAAGATCGCCAGGTGCTCTGTCCAGGAGTTTATTCCTTCTCCTCGGCTATGTAACAAGTGCTGGAGGTTGGGCATGGTGCTCTCCGTTGCTCTGGAACTGTCTCTCTCTGTCCTTTGTGTGGGGGCAAAGGTCACTCTTAAGTCGGAGTGTACTTCTCCCCAGGCTCGTTGCCTCAACTGCGGTGAGGCTCACCCTACCTCCTCCCGTGCCTGTCTCCATTACAAGCTTGAAGTGGCCGTCCTCAACTTGAAGCACGGGAGCTTTTATCTTTTCCTGAGGTGAGGCGCCAGGTTCGCCGGTCCCGCCTTATACTAACGTCTCTTATGCTCGCGTGTTGCGCTCTTCCTTTCCTCGTCCTTCCTCCTTCTTTGAACTCGCAACCGTTCCGGGCCTTGGACCTTGATATGCCCACTGCCCCCTCCTCTGTTCCTTTGAGTTCTGTCCCAAAGGTCCCCCTTCTGGTCCTCTGTCTGGGGTTCCTCTTCTTTCTACCCGGTCTGTCATGTCTCCTGTGTCTTCTTCCTCGTCTCCCTCTGATCCTCCTTCCCATCCTTCTCCTCCATCTACTGACTCTCCTTGCCGCCTGTCGGTGCAGGCTGATGTCCATCGCTCTTCTAACGGCCGTCGTGTGTGCTCTCGTTCAGCTTCTCCGTTGAGACGCTGGAATCCATTGCCCGGTACGTAGTTGCTGGAACGCTGTTCACTTTAAGTCAGAAGCGTAAGCCTGGCTCCTCTCCTTCCTCCTCCTTGGTGGGTATGAAGGCTTCGCTTTCACGCCGGATGCTTGAGGAGGCATTCTCTTGAACCCGTAGAACTGTAGTACCCAACGTCTCGAGCGAGGGGACCCTTATTGTGAATCCTCCTTTCGTCACTGAACCCGCTCTCGATGGACTCACGGTTCTTAAGGTGGCGTTTGTGGGGCGTACACTCACGATGCACCCCTGGGGGCCCCGACATGTTCGGCGATAGCTTCTTGTTGGGTGTCCTGCCTCTAATTGTGGCTCCATGGTGGGGTGGGGGTCACATTCATGAATGAAACTTTTTCCTCGTTTTCATGGCAGATAATGTTTCCATTGTACTTTCTCAGGCTCGTGGGGTGGGCAACCAAGCCCCCGAGTTGGACTGCGTTGGAAGACCAGGCCCTGTAGCCCTTGTTGCATTGGGCCCCGACGACCTGACTACTCCCGCAGCTCCCCTCCCTCCTCTGCAGTAGGGTCGAGTCCGCAGCCCGCAGTGGTGACCACCTCGTCCCCTGGCACGGCTTCGTCCCTCATTGTGACTACTGCGCCTTTTATCCCCCTCTCTGGAGGTTCTCAATGCCGTTCCGGCCACAGCCGCACACGCACGATCCCTTCCTGTAATACTACTTACAACGCCTTGTTTGGTCCCGCTACGTGGGCTAAATACTTTGATCTCCACCATCTGGATTCTACTCCTCCTGACGAATTCGCCCATAAACACCTTGTTGATTCAGTAGATGCCTCTGTTACTTTTAACTCCACCAGTTACAGTACGCTTTTCGTTGCTGCTCCTACTCAGGATGAAGCTACTCGCTTAGCCACTTTGTCCTGCATTGGAGAGACCCCTGTTCGGGTCTCCAAAAATGCTCGGTTAAATGCCAGTGTTGGCACTGTTCTCCCACACCATGTTGCAACTGGTGTTCGGGACCTCAAAGATTGCCATAAGGATATAAACATTTCCTCGAAGCCCAAGGCCGTTCTGTCCTCCAGGTGGACACGTTTACTCGACCCCCTCGTGGTCGTCGCCGTCAGCCCCTTCGAGTTGTAAAAATCACCTTTGATAGTAGGACCCTTCTGCCATATTATTCTTGCTGGTGCCAGATGCTCCGTTCAGGAGTACATTCCCTCCCCTAGACTTTGCAATAAGTGTTGGAAGTTCGGGCACGGTGTCCTCAAATGCACCAGTACTGTGTATCTATTCCCCATGTGTGGAGACGATAGTCATTCTAAGTCCGAGTGTATTTCTCCCCAGGCTTGCTGCCTCAATCGCTGTGAGGCCCACCCTGCTATCTCACGATCGTGTGTACACTACAAACTCGAAGAAGCCGTCCTCAACTTGAAGCACCGTGATGGTCTGTCTTTCCTGAAGCGAGACGCCAAGTTCGTCGTCTCACCCCTTTTGCGGGCGTATCCTACGCTCGCATGTCGCGTTCTACCTCTCCTCGTCCTTGCCACCTTCCTTAGTCTCACAACCGTTTCCAGGCCTTAAACCCGACCACACCCACCACCTCCTCCCCTATTCCTTTGCCTCCGGTCCCAGATGGTCTCCCTCCTGGTTCTCCATCTGGGGTTTCCCCCCTTCCTACCCATCCACCATATCTCCTTTGTCTTTTTCCCCATCTCCCTCCACTCTTTCTTCCCGACCCCCTCCCAGTCTCTTGACCCTCCACGCCACCTGTCTGTACAGGCTGATATCCATCATCCTCCCAGCAATCTTCGTTATTCACTCCCGCTCCTCTTCTCCTGCTGAGACCATTGAGTCTGTCGCCCGGTAAGTTGTTACTGGAACGTCTGTCTCTTCGAGTCAGAAACGTAAGCCTGGCTCCTCTCCTTCTTCCTCTCCAGCGGGTAAGAAGGCTTTGCTGTCTTCCTCACCCCTCCTCTGACTGTCACTACATCCCCCTCTCATTTCAGTGGTCGAACCCCCTGTCCCAGATATGAGGTTTCTTTCGCCCCCAATTCCCTCTCGGTTGCTGCCCTTGCTGAGGTGCACTCCCTGCCTTCTGCCCCCCCTTCTCCAGCTGTCCTTGCCTGCCCCTCAGTTGCCTCCTCCCCCTCTGGATCCCGTCAGTCCGCCTCTGGTCTGTCCTCTTGCTCCCTTCCCTCATTCCTTACTAAGTTTACCCATGCCCCCTAACCCTGATTTTGCCGACCCTGCTCCTGATCCTGACCCTGATCGTGGCCCTGATCCTTACCCTGATCCCGAGATTCTTTAATAAACTGTGTTCTTCTATACCTTTATTTCTTGCTTGTTCTGTTACAGTTTTTCCTCTTTGGCAATGTCTATTCTTCAGTGGAATATTCGTGAATTTTACGCCAACTTCCATGAACTCCAACTTCTAATTACACAGTTTTCACCGCTTTGTGTTTGTCTCCAGGATTTTAATCCTACCCCCAGGCAAATTGAAGACTGGCTACCTAATGGTCATTGACAATTGACTATGCCTGTGCATGGGTCACTGGGGTAACGAAAAACACACGACACAACTCGCGGCCGTCAAATCTCACTGGGGTAACGAAAAAACATGAGGACTATTCGGTGCAGTCAAATCTCACCGGGGCAACGAAAAAACAGTATGACTATTCGGTGCAGTCAAATCTCACCGGGGCAACGAAAAAACAGTATGACTACTCGGTGCAGTCAATCTCACCGGGGCAACGAAAAAACAGTATGACTACTCAGTGCAGTCAAATCTCACCGGGGCAACGAAAAAAAACAGTATGACTACTCGTACAGTCAAATCTCACCATGGCAACGAAAAAACAGTATGACTACTGGGTACAGTCAAATCTCACCGGGGCAACGAAAAAACAGTATGACTACTCGGTACAGTCAAATCTCACCGGGGCAACGAAAAAACAGTATGACTACTCGGTACAGTCAAATCTCACGGGGCAACGAAAAAACAGTATGACTACTCGGTACAGTCAAATCTCACCGGGGCAACGAAAAACAGTATAAACTACTTGGTGCAGGCGAATAAACAAAATTGCACTGCATAGTCATACTCTATACTACTATAACTGCATAGGCCTGCAGTGTAGACACTGCAGTCTACACTAAGGAAACAAACATAGGAATGTGCCTAAATGCCAACAGTGACTGCCCAGACAGGTACAAGAGGAGTGTTGTTAACGCTTATGTCGACCGTGCCCTCAGCCACAGCTCAGAATGGAAGCAAGTCGACGAAGAACTCTGTAGGGTAAGGCAGGTCCTAGTCAACAACGGCTTCTCCAATTGGTTTCATTGAAGACATCATAAGAAGGAAAGTGAAACGCCATGCAACCTCTGAAGAGACAACTAATACAACACCTATACCCCTTTTAGACTATTTTACAGGAACTTCTCCACAGCTCATAAAACGGAGGAAAGGGTCCTGAAAGATATTTTAATAGAAATGGTTATCTCTACAGACAAAAATCAGAAGATAACTAACGATTTACTATAAAACCAAAAAAACGGCCTGCCTACTTATGAGAAACTCTCCAGACACGGAGCAGAACGCTCTAAAAGAGACAAACGTCGTCTATGCCTTCAAATGCCCTCTTGGGGACTGTAAGCCTCAAAAACTCAGTATATAGGCAAGACAACAACATCTCTTTCCAGGGTTTAACGATGCATAAGCAACAGGGCTCCATTAAGGAACATATATTCTCTTCCCACAACCAAACCATCACCAGAGAAATCTTAGCAAACAACACAGAAATCATTGATAGATACAGCGACAGCAGGCGCTTGACATCTGCGAGGCACTACACATAAGAAGTCAACACCAGCAATCAACAGCCAATTAATGCACATCTATATTCTACCCACTTCAAGACTCCGCTCCAATATAGAAACGTCAAGAAATATAGCCAATAGGCTTCTGCAGTTCTATCTTTACCCATCTTCTGCAATCTATACCCATTGTTCCATGTTCTGTGTTTTGTTGAAAGTTGTTTTTCACCCCACTATTGTATTACATCACCTCACCCAAATGCAGGTATAAGAGCCAATGCTGTTTCAGTCATAAGTTGTGTGTGATAAACTAAAGTCATTGAAAATGTAATAAGTTTTACGAAACGTGCTCAAGTGTCGTGTCAGACTAGAAATAAAAATGAATTTTGGAGAATTGATTTTCATTTACCGTCACCAGTAAAAAAATTGGAATTTATTTACTTTGGAATTTAGTTTGGTTAGAGAATGAGGTTCATTTTGCCAGATATTCGTTTTTTAAGAATGATGTTTATTGGGGACTTGTCACCTCTTCTGACGACTCCTTGTTCTCTCTGACCAAGCTAAATTCCAAAGGGTAACGAAGGACACTACAGCCGAATTGAAGGCAAAGGTCAACAAATTGATCGAAACTGTGAACGCCAAGAAATCCGGACTCCACCTGCCAAAGATTATTGGGGAATATAAGCCTGGATATGCGTATGGAAATGTCAAGACACATATGCCTGGAAACCCACTTCGGCCAATCATTAGCCAGATACCCACACCACGTACAGACTGGCGAAGTGACTCAACGGCTTACTGACTCCTTATGTCCCTTGCACCTTCAGCCTGAAGTCTCCAAAGGAATTTGTTGACTTACTGAGGGGAACACAGGCCACAGGGATAAGAGCCTCGTTGGACGTAGAATCACTGTTTACCAACGTACCTGTGGATGAAACAATCAGGATGATATCGGATAGAGTGTATCGTGATCCGGCCTGTACTCCTCTTGACATACCAAAAACATTCTAAGGAAACTACTCCAAGCTTGTACTAAAGAGGCACCCTTCTTGAGCCCGGATGGGCACATGTATAAGCAAGTAGATGGTCGCAATGGGTTCTCCCCTAGCTGTCCTGTTTGCGAACTTCTACATGGGTACCATCGAACAAAAGGTCTTAGTCGATATGAACTTGAAACGGCCATATACTGCAGGTATGTTGACGACATTTTTACACAGGGACTAATGGGGTTACTGGCAACTCCAGCAACCCTCCTCAATTAAATACTTACGTTAACATTTCGTCCCTCAGACGATCAACAATCAATGACAAATTAATTTACGTTAATATCAAAGTAACATTTACGTAAACTTAATCTTGTTTAACACAGACAAATCAAACTGTACAACTGTCACTAGTAACTCAGAATTACACAAACACTCTACCCGTCGATATTCAGAGAGTAATCCCCATTAATCCCTGTACTCCACACAGCTGATTAATCCTCGCACGAGTTACGTTATTGGTTACTATCGCCCGACGATAGTTTATTACAATCTCAAGGTCCAAAGTGCTAAGAGAACGGCAATCACCTTTGACTTCCCTCGAGCAATTAATTACTATCCCGAAGATCAATAATTAATCAATAGAAATACGTCACCTTTCACACTGGCTCAGTAATTTACATTAATGGTATGAATTCATTTGGGCCTTCCATACCTTGACAAATTCAGGTGACAAATACACGATCCCACGAACTGATAATTAATCACCACGTTTACGTTATTTTATAATGATGTTACTCTCCCAAGAGTCAATCAAAATTCCGTCCACTGACAGATCAATAACCGACGTTACATTAATGAAACAAAGGAGCCTTCATGTGGGTCGATCAACCTGATCGAAGTTAATTACCTTGACTTCCTGGAACCCGTTAATTACCTGTCACTGACCTATAATTTCAACACACAATACTCAAAATGTAAGATTCAGCCCTCCCCTGCAATTCTACAATTCTTGTCTGGCTTGGTTAGGGTCCCTGAGAGACCAACCCAGCTGGTCTAGGAAAATAGTAACCAGACGCATCTTATGTTACTCAATTGTTAAAGAACATTTCTTTTAAGCAATGGGAGTTCCCTTGGTTACACTATAATGATTGCCTTCCAATCACTCACTGAATACTGGACATCGATGTCCACCAGGTCCCAGGAAATATA
>WNGS01156906.1:5912-19786 GCA_020271785.1 Procambarus virginalis
GCTTCTGGGGTGCTACATCCGGGTGTACTATGCCCGGCAGCCTCGTACCCTTTTCCGGTGTGGCCTGTTGGGGCATCAGGCGCCGGTGCGATGCGGCTCCGGTTGCTCAGTCAACTTGTTCCTGGAGAGGATTTCCCTCCGCTTCCCCTGGACGAGGCCTCCAGGGATGAGGTGACCGACCGCTCTCGTTGTTGAGGCTCCCCCAGCGTCGCCAGACGTTCCCCGGATGTCGCCGACCCTCCTCAGGATGTTGCGATGCCGTCGGTTGATACTCCTGCTCCTGTCCCTGCTGCTCCCGTGGGCCTTCCTGATGCTCCCTCCTCACCGTCTGCTCACCCGTCTTCAGCGGCTGCGCCTGGCCCTGCATCCTCGCCTCGGGTCCGGCTGTGCTGGGTGCTGGGGTGGCTGTGGGGCCTCCTGTTGTATGTGGTCCGGTTCCCCCTGTGGTCGAGGCTGCTGCCGTTTTGCGGCGGGCGCCAGTGCGTCCGGCTAGTGGTGCCCGTGTTTCTGGTCGGCTTCTGGCTCTGACGATCTCAGGCCGGTGCCCAAACGTTCCCGGCATTCATCGTCTACCTGGGCCGATGTTGGGGAATTTAGTGACTGAGTCCTTGGGTGTGGATGGAGTGGTTCCGGATACGTCGCTGGCTCCGCAGTTTGTGGTGCCGGAAGTCCATGCGCCTGCTGACATTGGTGTCCGTGTCTCAGGTGTGCCTGCTGTTCCTTCTCCGCCGGGGGCCTCTCCGCGGTGGGAAGTGGTGGCCTCCGCTGCCAGGGATGGTGGGGTTGATGGGTCTGGGCGTGGCCTGGTGGTGACCTTGCGGAAAGATGTGCGCAGTTCGGTTTCCACGCGGTCGTCCGGTGGTGTGCCCATGGGCGCTGGTGCCCCTGTGGTGGTGCCTTCTGCCAGGCTCCCTTCTTGGAGGTTGACCGTTGGGCACTTGGGAGATGTGTTACCGGAGTCTGTGATGCCGTTGGGTCACTGGTTGCGGATTGCCGAGTTACTGATCTGCGATGAGGCGCTGGACTTTCTGCGTGGGGCGATTCCCTTGGTGTGGGAGCGTGTACCGGTCACTCGGTTCCGGTGTGATACTATTTGGGTGCCCTGTTTGCGAGTGTTTGTGGCCAACGTCCCGGAGGAGATGGCGTCCCTGGTGGATAGTCAGGGCCCTTGGCAGTGGTTACGATGGGAGGCATTCCATGTCAGATTGCCTCGGGATGAGTTTCCGGGCAAATACGTCAGGTGATTTTATACTTTGTGCTGTGTGCCCTTCTGGCTGTTTGTTTGCCTTCTGGTAGTTTGTGCCCGTGCCCCTCCCGTTGTTTGTGGCGAGGCGGGTGGTTTGGTGTGTGTGTGTTGGTCTTCATGTATTTATTTAGTGTTGTTACCGTGCCCTATGTGTTTTTATTTTATGCTTACGTGTTGTGTTTCTTTTATTTTTCTTTGTTGTTATTGGCTTATTGTGTGGTGTGCATTCTTATTGTATTTTTTATAATAATTCATTTTGTTCCTTCTGTTGTGTTTTGTTCTCGGTCCTTCAGGCCGGTGTTTGTTTGTTGTTGTGTATGTAACTATGTTTTTTCTTGATTGCATGTTATGCATCTTGATGTTTGTTTTGTATTATACTGTTTTGTTTTGACATGTTCCTGTGCTTGTTGTTTGCCATTGTTTTCTATTTTGTGTCGTGTTGTCTGCTGTGTTTTTCAATGCATTTATCGAGTTTTGTATTTTGTTGTACTGTGCTCTCGGCCCTTCTGGCCGGTGGTTTTTTGTTTTGTTATGTTTTCTATGTTCTTGATTTGTTTTTATTGTATTTAAATTGCATGCTTTGCATGTAAAAATAAATACAAAAAAAAAAAAACTGTCTGGCCACATCTTTGGGTAATGATAATACATGTACTTCCCTAGGCATTTTCTCCTTTAATCCACTATGCGATGTTCTGTTATGTTTTAACGATAACAGGCAGGACATTTATATATGTTAATGAATTGTGCGTTGTTAAATATTTATATCTTGTGTGACGGTAAGTAGTGGAGTATGGTGTTCGGCAGTCTTCCACTGGCAGATGTTAATGCCAGGTCACACAAAATAAAAAAAAGGGGAAAAAAAGGGAAAAAAAAAGAATGACTGCTTGTTTGATAATCTGTGGTAAGGTAAGGGAAGAGACATGAAACAATAATAAACAATGATATTTATTAACACTAAAAAACAAATTGAAATAAAGGCAATACCTTGGCTTAAGGGTGCAAGACAACAAGTGGAAAAATAACTGAACATAAAAATGAATTACGTTAAAGGGAGGAGAAATGACATACAATAATAAGTAAAAATAATAATAGTGCTGGGAATATATGCGCTAGCTATAAGCCTCTACTTGATCACACGAGGCGAGTCAAATAGGTGTTCATAGCGTGAGAGCACGAGATATTCTGGCTGGAGAACTGCTGGGCGGTCCTGACATTGCCTTGGCGAAGAATGTGGTTGGCTTAGGACTGAAGTGGTGTGTTCTCTAACGGCCAATGAGAATGCATGATGACCAGTAACAGGTAGTTTGGCTGGGACTGTAGCAGTTGAAGTGGTCGACGCACGACCAGGTGTGCAGGAGTGGGGGGAGGAGGGAGTTGCAGGTGCATGTGGCTGTCTTGATATATACGTTTAAGCCACTTTAAAACGTATCTTGAATATTGTTGAGAACGTGATGAAGGAAAGGAAGAGCAGGCTAAATCTCTGGGAAGAGATTATCGTCACAACTCTCACCCGAAGCCTGCGGTTCTGGTGGAGTCACGTTCACGGGAGGTAGAGTGGGAGGTGGAGCTGCCTCTACCTCATGCACTCTGGAGAGGGCATCAGCGATGATGTTATCAGGCCCCTTGATGTAGCAGATCTTTAAATTGAAGCCTTGAAGATATAAAGCCCATCGCAGCAGACGTTGGTTATTGAATTGGGCTTGATGTAGGAATCTTAGAGGGTTGTGGTCCGAATAGATGGTAGTGGACCTAGCACCTTGCAGATATGGTGCAAAGTGTTGCAAGCTCAGGACGATGGAGAGGAGTTCCTTTTCTATAGTGCTGTAGTTTTTCTGATGAGGCTTTAACTTGTAGCTGTAGTAGCTGACAGGTAGAACCTCCTCGCCTCGTTGCTGCATTAAGACGCTACTGATGCCGGTACCACTGGCGTCGACGTGGAGGATGAAAGGCTTCGTTGTATCTGGCGAGGCGAGAATAGGATTAGAACAGAGGAGGAATTTGAGTTGTTCGAAAGCAACGGTTTGCTCCCTGGTCCAATTATACCGTTGCTTGGGACTGGTTAAGGCAATTAATTAAGGGTGTTGCAACAGTGCTAAAGTTCCTCACAAACCTACAGTAATAAGAAGCAAGACCAAGGAAGCGCAGGAGCTGCTTCCTGGTAGTAGGCTGTGGATACTGTTGGATGGCTTGAATATGGATATTTAACGGAGCTAGGCTGCCACTCCTTATAACATGACCCAGATACCGCACTTTACCTTTCGCGAAGGTGGACTTGCCCAGATTGATGGTGAGGCCGGCTTTCAGGAGCTTGGCGAACAATCGTTGTAGCTGGAGCAGGTGTTCGCTCCAGGTGTTGGATGCTACAACGATATCATCCAAGTAGGCGTAGGTGTTGTCCAAGCCCTGGATGACGTGGTTGACAGCTCTCTGAAAGGTGGCTGGGGCATTGCAGAGTCCAAAGGGAAGCCGGTTATATCTGAAAAGTCCGAAAGGGGTGATGAAAGCAGACAGTTCCTTAGCTCGCTCCGTTAAACACACCTGATAATAGCCCTTGAGTAAGTCCACTTGAGACAGGTAGCGGGCATTACCAATGGCATCAAGGATATCATCCATCCTAGGTAACGGGTATGCGTCCTTCACGGTGACACTGTTTAATTTCCTATAGTCCGTGCAAAGACGGGTTTTGCCATGAGGTTTGGGTACCAGGATGCATGGTGAGGCCCAGGGGGACTCACAAGGGGTAGCCAGTCCATGGTCCAAGAGATACTGTACCTCAGCACGCATGACTTCCGTTTTGCTAGGGCTGATTCGGTAGAATGGTTGGCGAATCGGCTGGGTGTCGGGTAGCAGTTGGATGTCGTGCCGAGTCACAGTACACTCTTGGGGATTATCTCGAAACAACTCCTGATGTTCTCTGATGAGGTTGATGAGTGAAGCACTATTATCGTCCTGAAAATGATTGTGAAGGTCAGTAAGGATTTCCGAATTAGAAAGCGCTGTCTCAGTGTCAGTGCTTTCGGAAGGAGAAGCAGGGAAGGTCTCACTATGGCTGTATGGACCTGTAAATGAGGTGAAGTTGGTTAACACAGTGGGAGGAACTCCATGATAGAGCTTGAGCAGATTGATGTGGCACAGCTGGATCTTCCGCCGCCTATCGGGGGTCTCGAGAACGTAGTTGAAGTTGTTTCGGCACTCTTTAACACGGTAGGGTCCTGAGAACCTGTTCTGTAAAGGAGAACCTGGGATAGGGAAATAGGCAAGAACTAAGTCTCCCGGTTTAAACTTCCTTACTTGGCAGTGCTGGTCATAACGAGTCTTCATCCTCTCCTGGGCTTTCTGTAGGTTGTTGCTGGCAAAGGAATGGACCCTCTCTAGAATGTGTCGAAGGTTTTGAAGATATTGGGGCACATTCTGATGCTCACTGAAGGTGGCATCACGTAGAGAATCCTTGAAAGCCTTGAGAGGTGTACGGCACTTACGTCCGTAGAGCATCTCATAAGGAGATACTCCTAGTGACTCGTTGGGAAGACTTCTGAAAATACACATGATGAGATCAAGTTGCCTATCCCAATCCTTTGAGGTCTCATTACAAAACTTTTTTAAGAGTGCCTTGATAGTCTGATGACTACGTTCAAGAGAACCCTGTGAAGCAGGATGATAGGGCTGGACAGTACCTGTTTGATGTTGAACTCCTCCAGAGTCCGTTTGAAGAGATCACTGGTGAAGTTGGTACCACAGTCGCTCTGAATCTCCCTCGGAAATCCATACTGGGTGAAGATTTTCAGTAGATTCTTCACCACGGTAGCAGCTGTAATATTTTTCACTGGAACTGCTATCGGGAATCTGGTGGTTGGACACAGGATGGTTAAGATATAGGCGTTGCCGGCAGTGGTCCGAGGCAAAGGACCAACACAGTCAATAATAAGTCTGGAATGGTTCCTCAGGCACCTGGATGGGTATCAGGGGTGCTCTGGGAACTGAAACATTGGGTTTCCCGGCTTTCTGGCACACGTGGCATTGTTGCACAAACTGTTTTACGTCATTAACCATACCTGGCCAGTAGTAGTCTTGGCGAATCCCATGGTATGTCTTGTTAAATCCGTAGTGTGATCGAGCTCCGTGGGCCAGGTGTAGAATCGTGGGCCGCAGGCTGGTAGGAATCTCTAGTTGTTCAATGTTTGCCCAATCGTCCTCGTCCTTCAGTTTACTGGGTCTATACCTGCGATAGAGTAATTCGTTCTCCAAGAAGAACCCAGGAACACTGTCCGATTGGGTCTCAGCCTGAAAGAATAATGGTGTCAAGGTAAGATCTCTCTGTAACTTACGGAACTCCAAAGCGGTCAGATTAGGGGGTAGTTTCGAAGGGTCTTGAGGGAGAGCGGTAGCAGTAGAGTCAGCTGGCTGTGGTCGTGCAGCTTGAGCACGGGTGGTCACCATTGTGGTAAAAACTCCAGGCAGTATATCTTCTTTTAATTGACTTCAGTAAATTAAAGTTTATCTTATTTTTTCTTAGTAGGTAAGAAATTGAGTGGACTGTATGTACTTGTTAAAACTGCCTGAAATTAATCTCACACAAATTGGGGGGGACAATTTGTAGCTTAAACCACTTTGTAATGGCTCCTTCTTAAACTGCAAATTGTTTACCCGAGTTTAATTATATTATTTTATCATACCACATATGGTGGTCTAATCTACTATTATTTCAACAATTATTACTAGTTATGAATATTACTACTACAATAACTAGAATGGCCTTATCTGAGCCTGTAGTAAGGGCCCGCTAAGGCTGTGTCATGTTAGCATCTATGTGGGTGTGGCCCTGTGCCTCATGGTGCCAATGGCGGCTGTGGAGGCCTTCAAGGCTGGCAACAGCTAGGTACATGTACATAGTTCTACTGCTCAGCTACTTGCTGTTCCAAGTCACAATTTACCTGTTTGGGATGCAAGGAGTTAGTACATTTCCCTAAACATATCAATACAGGTATAACATGGTATGTGAGGGCTGTAAAAATGGGGTACACGTACATGGTGTTGGTGTTGTTCATATATCATGACCGACTTATCTTAATAATGTTAAAAATGTGCACACAAATTTAAACATAAAGATACTTGGTAAGCCGGATACTGGAGTGCTCTTATTTGTAGTAGTGATGTTGCTATGGCAGTTTCTTAAGACAGAGTAGGTCTATCCTGTGTGGCCATTATCACAACACACACACGAGCACCCATTGTTATTGTTTTCGTCTGAGCGTGGCGTCTGTAAGAGACGCTCAGCCTCCCTTGTTGTTCCAATATTGGTGTTCTACTTCTAAGTTAAATTTACGTTAACAAGGGAATCAAGCTATATTTTGGTGTTAATAATTATATTCAGTCTTATTGAACACTTTTTTATCCAATTTAGACATTAAACTGTTGTATGAACAGTGGTTTAATAATGTAAATATACGTCGACGTCGATGACGTCACGGAGTCTCCCATTCTCTAATTTTAAGAGGATACTGTTAAGGGAAGACTATACTATTTGTGTATGAGTGTGTCGGTTTCCCGACATAATTCCGGGGGGGGAGAACACGGGTCGAAGTCCCGGTAAGGACTGCGATCACTTTATTCTTCTCCTTCAGAATTATAATGCTGTTTTAATTTGAGTTTACATTGTTGAGCTGCAGTCCTTTGGGGACGTATGTCCCGTACTGGCGTATCGGGTGCTGGAAGTCGCTGTACGTCTTCGTTCCTGGCCAGTTCTAAAGGAACTAATTTCTCTAAAGTTTTGAGAGTAGTGTTGCCTCGGCATTTCACTTTCACTATTCTCAAGATGCCCTGGCTGTCTGGATGAACAGAGACTATTTGACCTAAAGGCCACTCTGAGCGTGGTCCATCACTATCCACCAGAACTATGTCACCAGGGTTCAAGTTAATTCTGTTGTAGGGGTTGTTTGCCCCGTAATGATACTCTCTCAGAGCTGTAAGGTATTCTCGAGTCCATACGTCATTCCACCGACTTATCACCCTTGATAGATGTTTGAAACGTTGAACCAAATCACTCTCTTGGACATATGAAGGATCCTCTGGTTCCTCGTCCGTAAGGGACACAAGTGTTTTGAGAGGTCTACCATACATCAAATGAGCTGGACTTAATGGTTCACGCTGCAAAACATCATCAGAGAGGTAGGTAAGTGGTCGGTTATTGACTCGTGCTTCTATCTCTATGACTACTGTTTGAAGCTCCTGCAGGTCAATCTTTTGGCGGTGTAGGGTTTTCCGTAGAGAACGTTTTACCGTACCAACCATGCGTTCATAGAAGCCTCCGTGCCATGGTGCTCTGGGAGGTATGAATTTCCAATGGCACTGCCGTTGATTTAGGGCTGTGCGTACCTTTGGATGTGTCCAGATTTTCCTCAGACATGCTTCTCCTGCCACTAAGTTGGACCCATTGTCTGAGATCATTAACTTAGGACAGGATCTACGTGAAGCAAACCTGCGGAAAGCCTGTAAGAATGCTTCGGCACTCATATCGGGAGTCACTTCTAGATGGACTGCCCTTGTTGTGGCACAAGTAAAAAGACAGATGTAAGCTTTTACTGGTTTCTTGTCTTTAGTGCCTGTAAGTGTTAGTGCTCCTGTGAAATCTACTCCTGTAGTCTCAAAGGGACGAATATGTACGACTCGTTCCTTCGGAAGTGGAGGTGGGCCAGGATATGGACACACTCTGGCATCGTATCTCCGGCAAACAACACAGGATTTGATTATTGATTTTACTGTCTGTCTACCTTGGGGTAGCCAGTACTGTTGTCTTAAGTCTGTGAGAGTATCTAATACCCCACCATGCAGAGTGCAGTATTTGTGTATATGTAACACAATTAGTTTGCTTACTATGTGGTGACGAGGGAGCAATATTGGATTTTTTGCTTCCAAATCTATGTCAGCGTGCTGTAAGCGGCCTCCGCATCTGATTATGTTATAATTGTCAGTGTCTAACCAGAGACCCAGATCACGTTGTAGCTTCTTTGGAACATTGTCAAATTCTGTCCCGAATGTGTCGATCTGAGCTCTTTTGACCCAATACCTTAGGGCATTAGGGAATTTATGCTTGATTCCTATTTTCTTTAGAAAATCAAACACTACTTGGGTGACACCTATAAGTTTGTTTCAGTTCAGAGTACCGAGTAGGATCAATTACCAAAGTCCGAGGTGGTTCTGGGTTCTCAGTGGGACAGTAACATTGGTCACAATGACTTGTGGCTTTTGTTCAGGCCACTGGTCGCTGATTAGCCACTGAGGTCCATTGAACCACATCTCTGCCTTTGTTAATTGCCGTAAAGTCAGTCCTCGGGAGAGATAGTCAGCTGGATTCTCTTTTGTGGGTACATATCTTAGTTTATACCCTGCTGACAACTCTCGTATTTTCCTTAACGCGGTTCTTACCCACTGTAGTACTGCCTCATTATCTGACCAAACTACTGTTTCTTTAAGTGGATGTGGCGTAAGGCCTTGATCAAATAATGAGCCAATCTTACTCCTAACAGTAAGGCTGTTAATTCCAGTTGTGGCAGTGATCTTTTCTTTAAAGGTGCCACTCTGGCCTTTGATGTGAGCAAATTGGCTTGCCCATTTGTGACCAGGTAAGCTACTGTTCCATAAGCCTTTCCTGAGGCATCACAGAATACATGTAGCTTAATTGGTTCCTTTTCATTTACTACTGTGTTCCTGGGGAACTTGACAGACTCTAGGGTACTTAAATCTTTTACTAACCTTGCCATTTTTCTTGTAGGCAGGTGTTAGAAGATCATCCCAGCCTATCTTTTGTTGCCAACATTCCTGTATTATCAACTTCCCATTAATCAGTACTGGCTTAATAGTCCTAATGGGTCGAAGGGTTTGCTGACTTGTGATAGTAATTTTCTCATTGTTAAGTTAGTGGTATCAGGCTCCACTGACTTGATTGTCAACTGATCTGTTGTCGTGTTCCATTCGACACCTAGTACCTTTGTCATCTCGGGTACCTGGTAATCGGGAATTCAGTTGAGATCAGTTGATTTAATTTTTCATTGTTAGAGACCCAAGATTGGAGAGGCATATTGGCTCCCATTAATTCTCGATTGGCCTCATGGTATATGTCCAACAGTTTACTTTCACTGTTGGTTGTACCTTGAAAATTATCCACATACAGGTTTTTGCTAATTTCCGTCTTGTTTGGGCTATTGGACTTCTTCAAGTGCGTATCCAAGGTAGCTTGGAGCAGAAAAGGAGATGACGTGGCGCCAAAAAGGACAGGCAAACCGGTAAGTGATTAATTCACTGTTCGGATCGTTAGGATCCTTAATCCATAGGAACTTTGTGTAGTTCCGGTCTTCTTCTTGAAGACCTACCCTAAGGAATGCCTTGCTGATGTCGGCCGTATATGCATAAGTCCCAAANCCCCCCTCCGCCAGGGGGTCACACACTCCCGCCCTACAACACAGGGGCCAGGACAGAAGAGCCTCCAATAGCAACAGGTGGCCCATTGTGCGATAAACAACCTCAATACATTCGATATAACAAAACACAGTCACTGAGAAGGGTGTCGACGAAATACATGCAGACTTTGTTATGCAAGCCCCTTGGGAATCTCGCCAGCAGACTTTAAGATATGGTATTGTAGGAAAAAAGACCAGACAAATCCTTTCTGCTACGTAACATTGCACAGATGCATATAGAAGCAAACATGGCATCCGACAGCTTCACATACTTCACAGATGGATCAGTAGACCAGCAGGGACACGAAACCGGAGCTGCAGTTAAAGCAGGAAACTCTGTACATAGTTGGAGGCTCTCAAATGGGTGTTCGACTTTACAAACAGAGATGCTAGCCATTCAAAAGGCTTTGGAACATGCTCTTGCTCAACACCGACAACATGTTATCATACATACAGATTCGAGAACCGCCATTGAAACCTTGCAACAAGAACGCATATGTGATAACATACATCTGATAACAAATGTCATATCATTAATGCAAACACTCAAACGTCAAGGCCGACGGGTCCTTCTCAACTGGGTGCCAAGTCATGTGGGAATCATAGGAAATGACATTGCAGACGAAGCTGCAAAACTTGCAACTGAGAGAAGAAATGTAGACATTTACATACCACAGAGTCTATCACAGATTAAGAAAGTAATTCGAAACAGAGCAATGCAAAAGTTGTACAGTGACCACAACTCAGCTGTTGCAACATCACGATCTGCGGGTTGGTACAAGAATTCAACCAACTACGAACCACTTATGTTAATGAAGGGGAGCAGCAGAACAACAGAAGTACACTTACATCGCATCAGGCTTGGATACCCATGTGCATGGGAAATAGGCTTACAGGTTCCGGAAGATGAGAGGAAATGTCAACACTGTGGAGAAATGCCCGACAGACCACTGGAACATTATCTAACACAGTGCACAGTTACAAACCCATTAAGATTTCAACTTAGATTCAACAGAGCAGAAGAAGTTGTTAAACACATATGGCAAAATCTTACTGAAGCGACCATACGAGTCATAAATACTCATACTCCGCCCAAGTAAAACAGAAACAAGCAACACTTAGTGGGCCAGCCAAAGGCTTGGGGCCCGCGCAGGAATATCCCTGCAAAAAAAAAAACAGGGGGCCACACACCTCTCCCTCCACCAGGGGTCACACTCTCGACCTACAATACCAGGGGGTCACACACTCCCGCCCTACAACACCAGGGGGCCACACACCCCCTCCACCAAGGGGTCACACACACCCACCTTACAACACCAGGGGGCCACACCCCCCCCTCCACCAGGGGGTCACACACACCCGCCCAACAACACCAGGGGGCCACACACCTCCCCCTCCACCAGAGGGCCACACCCCCCTCCACCAGGGGGTCAAACACACCCGCCCTACAACACCAGGGTGCCACCCCCCCTCTGCCAGGGGGTCACACACCACTGCCCCACAACACCAGGGGGCCACACCCTCCTCCACCAGGGGTCACACACACCCGCCCTACAACACCAGGGGGCCACACACCCCCTCCACCAAGGGGTCAAACACACCCGCCCTACAACACCAGGGGGCCACCCCCCCTCTGCCAGGGGGTCACACACCACTGCCCACAACACCAGGGGGCCACACCCTCCTCCACCAGGGGGTCACACACACCCGCCCTACAACACCAGGGGGCCACATCCCCCCCTCTGCCAGGGGGTCACACACCACTGCCCTACAACACCAGGGGGCCACACACCCCTCCACCAGGGGGGTCACACACCCCTCCACCAGGGGTCACACACATCCGCCCTACAACACCAGGGGGCCATCCCCCCTCCACCAGGGGGCCACACACCCCTCCACCAGGGGGTCACACACACCCGCCCTACAACACCAGGGGCCATCCCCCCTCCACCAGGGGGTCACACACCACCGCCCTCCCCCTCCACCAGGGGGTCACACACCACCGCCCCACAGCACCAGGGGGGGCCACACCCTCCCCCCCCCCGCCTCCAAGGGGGGCCTGGTCATATAGAGCAGGTGAGAGGCACCGCGCGGTGCACACACCTGCCAGCCTCACCTGCCTCAGGTACACCACACCGGCGCTCCTCCACACCAGCGCCACACTCCGTCTTCCCCACCACAACCTTCCGGAATTATCACTCAGCTTTATGCACTAAAGGTGAGCTTTAAATATTACTAAGCTTTATGCAGTAAAGATGACGTATTAATATCACTAAGCTTTATGCAGTAAAGGGTGTGGGGGAAAAATTTAGTTCTTTGATGAAATTATAGTAATTGTTTCGAAGGACCAATACGAATATTAATGAATAAGAGAACCAGTGACTTATGGATCTTCAATAATGTATTAATAAATGTAATTAATAATATTAAGAGAAATTAACTGTAAAATTAATAATAATTTAGAAGTAAATCCTTGCACCCTACAACTTGGGGGTTAATTATATGAAGTTATTGCTGTTCAAAAATATTAAGAAGTTACTACATTTCTCTTAATTAAATTTTGAGATGTTAATACACATCCATGAATGAAATCATATATATAAATATAAATTTGACTCGATAATAAAGAATGACTATCTACAATATAAGACTGGAAACGTCTTAGCTGTTTGAGAGGAATGTACATCGCGTCCAGCCTCTTTAACACATTGAAACCAGCCCCGAGAATGAATCTTTGGAACACGTGATG
Organism: Procambarus virginalis; assembly: GCA_020271785.1. Classification (NCBI taxonomy): domain Eukaryota; kingdom Metazoa; phylum Arthropoda; class Malacostraca; order Decapoda; family Cambaridae; genus Procambarus; species Procambarus virginalis. The sequence continues at coordinate 18,361 of WNGS01156906.1, forward strand.
ATGGGAACAGTAGCACGTCTCCCTCACTTGTAATACCACGCTGAAAAGTGAAACTTCTATAACTTCCACTCCAACTTAGTATCATCCATTTAACCTCAAGATCTAAAATAATTGGAGGGATAAAAGATGAACTCATAAGGGTCTTTTAATTCGCCTACATCGTCACGACGGCAAACTAACTAGAATTGTAAATAATGGCCAATACTACAAACTCTACATAGTACTTCATGTTGTGGAATGGGACTTTAACTCAACTCTAATAATATTTAATTAAGATATTAATTAAGAAATCGAAATACTCGAAGGACCATCAACTTTTGAGAAAAGAGGGAAAACAAATAAATGGATTATAAGACTGACACTGTGGTACCAGTGCCTATGGATGTTAGATTATTTGATAATTATTTGAAGAGTATCAATGGACTGTAATAATAATTCAGAATTAAAACCTCAAACTTCAACACTGGGGGGTTATTACTAGAAATTATTATCTATCGAGGATAATGACTGGTGCTGGTTCGTCACCAGTTGGTTAATTACATCAATAAAGATTATAGAATTAGTAATTCTATGCTGATAATGTAGTATCATAAGCAAGCCTATGAAATAAATTGTCGAATCATAAGAAATTATGTGTGTAAATTTGGAACACACTGAGCAACAAAATATTAGATTTATGAAATTTCTCTTAGCATATTATATGTATAGAAAATATAAAGACATGTTAGAAACAATATTAGCATCTGTCAAAGAAATCTACGAAAGAAAGGCTTAGCTGTAAGGAGACTTCACTAAACCCGTTTCACTGATCGAATACTCATAGACGTGATCACATCGCCCAAATAATGGATGAAACACCAGTAGGGAATGTCGTGTGTAGAGAAAGAATTTCTCTGCTTGTCCTCACCAACACGCTGCAATCACAGAAATGTTATAGAATTTGACTAGACTAGAGATGTATTCCACTATTCATTGAAACTTGAGAATAACGTGGAAAGAAACTAACATGGATGTTGTGGCCGGTAGATGACATAACGACGAGCTATCTAAAGCTAAATTTATGAGATAGTGCGTGTAATGTACGTTTGTTGACACATTTACACTCGCCGATATCACGTCAATTGAACGATATCACGTCAACACCCTGGGGGCCACACACCTCAGTACCACAACGTTCACTGCTGTTGAAGGTCAAATTCTTTACGCTATTATCTTCTCAGAAACGATAATATACAGTAAGTAGCACTGTACGACCACGTATTCTAACTGCAATGGCTGCCGCTTGCAAATCTGTGTGTACTCATGGCGGAGCCGTGTGTTGAGAAGCATACCCCTGACGCCCGAACACGCATGTGCATAGCGATCTCCAGCTTAAACCAATTTGGTTTACTAGTTATTATTTAGGGAAATAAAAGAGTATGATTTA
>WNGS01156920.1:0-29735 GCA_020271785.1 Procambarus virginalis
ATTTATCAGAACATCTGTCTATATATCTGCTTGACCATCTATGTATCCATCAATACATATATGGATGTAAATGGATTAAATATCCATCCATGCATAATCCATCCACCAACTATTTATTCTATCCATATATCTATCCTCTATCCCTCCTTGTATCTATCCGTCTATCTATCCATCCATCTATCCATCAGTCTATCCATCCATCTATTGATCTTTCAATCATATATCTATCCATCCATCTATACATGATTCTATCTATCAATCCGTCTTTTTATTCACCTATCCATCTATCTATTTATCTATCTATTTATCGAGCTATCTACTCGTCTTTCTATTTATATATCTATTTATGTAGCCAGCTATATATCCATCCACGTATCTATTCATCCATCTATCTATCCATCATACTCATCTGTTTACCTATATCTCAATCTGTCTCTCTGTCCATAAATATATCCATCAATCTCTCAATCCATCTATCTATGAATGCGTCTATCTGCGCTCTATCTCCCTTTCTGTCTTTCAGTCTCTTCCTCTCTCTCTTTCTCTGTCTATCAGCCTCTATTTTTTCCTTCTGTCTCTGCCTGTTACTGATTGCATGTCTCTTTGTATTTCTCGGTCACTGTCTGTCTGTCTGTCTCTCTCTCTCATAACAAATATAATTGTCTAATGTGTGGGTGATCGCCAGCGAGAAGAGCAGTGTGTGTTTGACATACTAAACAAATAAGTTACCCCTTACTCTGATAAATAGCTGTGGCTTGAGAAACCTTTAATTAAAGCTGTGGAAGAATTGTCTGTTTTATGTGAGTACGGCCAAACTATTGACAGCAGGTTATTTCTGAATTTTTTCCGAGATCAGTGTATAATGGTACATATTACTATAAAAGAAAACATTGCTCTGAACGTTTGTTTTGAAATTATCTGTGCAGATGGCGAGCCTCGCCAAAAACCTGTGTTGGGGTCTGAATGAGACTCTGGCATGCTGTTACCTCTTGAATTCTAACGACCCCAACTATCCATTGTCCATCCTGTACACCAGACTGTAACAAACTAGTTGTTGTAGGAATGATCCAGAATGTTCTATTCATTCAAAATAAATTCAATATAAATTCTATTCTATTCATATAAATGGAGAGTGGGAAGTGGAACCACGTGTAGGGACCTGGGAGCATCCCCTGGGGAGATTGGCGGTTGAAATAACTGGCGCCTTTGTTCACAGTTTCGTATAATGAATTATTCCACATTATTCAGTAATTTAGAGAAATTAGTATTCTTTCAAACTTTATAGTATTACTGTTTATAGGATCGAGAGGATCCTAATTGTCAGGATAATGAGTTAAGTCACCATCAGTGACGTCACTAGCGGGACTAGTCTCAGCCACGCAATCATTTGGGCGACCTGAGGTCACAAGGGTCACCAAAGCTCCATATTTTTGGTATTTCCTCAAAGGTCAAATAGCCATTTTGTAATCGGCAATAGCTCTTCCCTAAGATGCTTGTGTAATTAACTTCAGTTAAAAAATTCATCCAATCTGGGTCGTTCAGTACAACAAAGATTAGTTGTTAAACTTAAACCCCTACGAGTAACGTAGTAAAGCCAGGCATAGGGATACCCCAGCTTGCTGCTGTGTAGGAGAGCCACTCGGGTAGACAGTGTGGTACCAGCAACGACTCGGGACGGTGACCTTGATCCACCTCTCCCCTAGACCAGCCTACCACCGAGCAGGTCGCCTAAAAGGTAGAGTTGCTAAGAGTTTGGTATAGGGAATTAGTGCATCTCATTCCCTTTTTTTCAATGTAGGTAGTGTTCAGGTTAGGGAGTGCTTTGATTTTAGATTTTGTTTAGTTTTGAATAAACCATTTAGCTAGTAAATTGTCTTTTTATTAATTTCCATTTTATGTATATTATTTACATGTCCCGGACCACGTGGGCCCAAGAGGCCGAGTTGAGTTGGGCCGCAGATTCTAACACCAACTAAGAATTCATTGTCCCTTTGATTTCTAATAATTCCACACTTAACGTAAAATTCAACCCTCCCATATATTACTAGTGGGGATCAAGCCCCAAGGTTTATTGTTTTAACATGATCGATCCAGACCTCGGTCATTGCTCAGTGGTAATGGTCTGGTGGTGGCAGCGCAAGGCGATTCTAGAGTTTTGCTAGAAGTCTGTTTTCACGTCATAAGGGTTGTAGAGTCTTAAGCTGGTCAAACGGTTATAAGACCACGTGGCGTGGGGTCGGCTCAAGTATAACTCTGGGGTTTCCCTTGGTTTGAGTAAGTGAATAAAGATTACGGACGGGGTGAAGGTAAAAGAAGATTAAATTAAGTTCGAACCCCCACCAGTGTTACAAGACCATTCCCTTTGGGAATTTGAATGAGTTTAGCCCCAACCGTGTGGACTCCAACGTCGAACAGAAAAACAGTCCGACAGACACACTGATATTCTCACCTACACTTTGGAGTATGAACCATAATACATGTAATGTGTTGTGTTACAATAAGATTCTTATTTTAAGTTTATATTTTTTGTGAAAATGTTACCATAAATATTAAACATTTATTGGTTCCTATGGTAGGGAATTTTGACAGCATTTGTAATGTATACTGTACAGGAGGAGTACCCTGCGTTGCCTGGGACTGTCTGTCTGTCTCCAATCTGTCCCTATATCTATCCTTCCATATATATCTCTATTTATCTATCCATCCACGTATCTCTCTATTTATCTAGTCATTGACCTATATATCCAATAATCTATAATTCTATCCATCCATCTTTCATATGTCTAGTCTTCTATCCATCCATTTATTCCCCCAGCAATCAATGCATTCATCAGTCTGTCCATCTATTTAACAAACTATCTATTCATTCATCTATTTAAGAATCTATCTATTCATCTATCTTTCCATCTACCCATCTAGCAATCCATATATCCATCTACCTATCTTTCTCTCTGTCCACCTGAACGTCTACTCATTTGTCCATACATCAACTCTTCTGCCTATTTGTCAATACTTCTGTCTATCCGTCTTTCCCTTTATCCATCCATCTATCCATCTATTGACGTGTGCAAGAATGTACAAGAATGTAAGAGCTCTTGTATATGTAAATAAATAAGTAAAATAAAAAGAAAAAAATTAAAAATATCTATCCATCCATCTACACATCCATGCATCTAAACATCCTCTATCTATTCACTCTTCTGTCCTTTCGTCTGCCCTTTCTGCCCATTTATCTATATTCATCTATCCATCCAGTTTTCTATCCATCCATCTTTGCAGTTATTTATACATCCATCTGTGCAGCCATCTACCCATAAATCTATCCATCTAGCTTTCTATCCATCTAGCTTTCCATGCATCTATCTGTCCATCTCTCCACCTTGCTTTCTTTTCATCTATCTCAAGCACCTAATCATCATTATATCCATTAATTCATCAAATTATTTTTTTCTGTTTGTCTGTCCATCTATCTGTTCGTCTATCCATTATTTTACCTAAACATCCATCTAACCATCAATCTATTTATCTGTCTATCAATGTTTCCACCCATCAATTCATCCATTTATCTACTATCTGTCTCTGTGTCTAGTTGTCTTTGTCTCTTCCTCTCTGTATCTGTCTGTCTCTGATGAAAAATATAATTGTCTGTGTGTTGGGTGTCAACAGTGAGAGGATGTTACGACCCTGGGTCCAGTATTGCACTGTGGCAGATGGACCAGGACCGTTTGGCATTTGTTGACATACAGATGATGTAGGGACTCTTCATTTATGTATGTATTTTGGTGTGGTAGGCCCTGAATGTGTTGGATTATACGTTGGATTAGTGTTATTTAAATTATAGACTTTTCAGATAGGTATTGCTAAAGAAGGAATGTTAATTGTTTGGTAGGTTTATACACAGGATTGTTCCTCAAATTGCAAATGGCGGGCGATTGCGTCCTTGCCAGATGTAAGATCATTTTGATGCTCCAACATCTAGAGACTTCCAATGGCAATGGTTTCTCACAATCCCCCCCCCCCCATGCAGTCTGGCTCTATCATTTAGGAATGTTCTATCCCTGACGCTCCTCCTTCAAAACACAAAGAGTGTGTGCCTGGGAACACCCAGCACATAGGTTCGAACCCACGTCACGACTCCTACGGATTTTCTCATTGACACATCACGAGAGTGTGAATACTCTGTGAATTAAAGGAGGAGCGTCAGAGGTAGAACATTCCAAAATGACAGAGCCAGAGTGCATGGAGGGGGGGGGGATTGTGTGAAACCCTGGTTCGGTTCCAGTGGATGGCTCAGGAGTTCTAGTGGATGCAGCAGTACTCAAGGTTGCAATGTTTTTGCCCATGTCGTGGCCTAGTCACCTGGAGCGTGTGGTTAGGAACACCCAGTGCATAGGTTCGAACCCCCATCACGGCTCTTACGGATTATCTATTTGTTCATCCGCCTATTCGTCTGTCCATCCTTCCCATTATCTACTGTCTGTCTCATTCACTTCCTCTTTCTTTGTCTCTGCTTCTCTCTGTCTGTCTATATCTCTCTGTCTCTGGCTGTGTTTCTGTCTCTGAGTTTCTGTGTGTCTCTGTCTCTCTTTTTCTGTCTGTCTGTCTCTCTCTCTCTCTCTTTGTCTTATAAAAAATGCAATTGCCGAATGCGTGGGGAGGGGGGGGGGGTGGGGTCGGCAGAGAGCAGCTCAGTGGTGTGAAGTACTAAAACACAATAGTTACCCTTACTCTGGTATAGAGCAGCTCAGTGGTGTGAAGTACTAAAACACAATAGTTACACTTACTCTGGTATAGAGCAGCTCAGGGGTGTGAAGTACTAAAACACAATAGTTACACTTACTCTGGTATAGAGCAGCTCAGTGGTGTGAAGTACTAAAACACAATAGTTACCCTTACTCTGGTATAGAGCAGCTCAGTGGTGTGAAGTACTAAAACACAATAGTTACACTTACTCTGGTATAGAGCAGCTCAGTGGTGTGAAGTACTAAAACACAATAGTTACTGTCGGGGTTTCACGGTGTTCTCGTTAGAGAAGGGTTAAAGCAACAGTAGACTGGATCTCCTTTCCAGGTGGTTGCTCCAACAATAACCCTTACTCACCGTCGTTCGGCGGGTCTTCCCTCGATCCTCTAGGCTCCACTGCTGGCCTCGGAGAGTACCCCAGTCGATCTCACAACCGGCCTTTAGATTGTAAGATGAGTGAGGGCACAGATCGTTCCCTCAATCTGTGACCCGCCCCGACACCGAACTCTTACACAGCCTTCAAGGTCGCCAACTGGTTTTCAGGTGTCCAGTAACACTGCAGTGGTCAGGTGTAATTGTGGCAAGAGCAAATTCCAAAAATATGGTATCAGGCAGGTCACTCAGCTTTACTTCGTTACACGGTCACAAGATAAATGGAGGGGATGATATCAAACACCAAAGAGTTTTGGTATTTTACTTAAAAGACAACGAGAAATATATATGCATCAATGTATCAGGATTAATATATGACAATTGCTCCATTCATAGCATAATATTCTAGAGCGCACCGATATGGTAACATCGGCACGTGTCACCTGTCAGAATGTCAGCTGACCGGGACCCTCGCGATCGTGGGAACAGACTAGTACTTGTTTTCTAATTCTGTCACGATCCCCGTTTATTTAACTTTTTCAAAACACTATTCAACATTCACATGGCTTACTTATGATTTCACTGGCCTCACGATCAACATCTTATTCACAATACTCTCACAGTGACTTTCCACCGTACCAAAAGATTACTCTATTCTTAATAATATTTACTGTGAATGCACTCACTTGATCACTGAACTTTTCTTTATATCTATACTTTCTCTCACAGAGATATCACTGGCAATCACTTCACGTATATGATATTATTCAGTACACAGGCATGTCATATATAAATCAGTAATCAAATTTCAGGCATATATATATATACATCATAGAAATCAACACACAGGCATTTATATCGATAGATTATAGAGATCAACACACGGCACTTATATCAATAGATTATAGAGATCAATCCACAGGCATTTATATCAATAGATTATAGAGATCAACACACCAATATCTGGTTTACTACCAATATATATATATATATAATAATACTCACAGGAAATTAATAATAATAGTCACAGTAAATTCTCTGATGAATCTTGGTGCTTGCACACACCCACACATAGATATATATGTAAACTGATACTGTGAGCGCTCTGGGCAGGCTCACCACATACTGTGCACTCTGTGACTTAGACTCAAGTGAGACTTGCTCACGACATATAAATATCCTGACAAGAAAATATATAGCTAACTAAAGGGGAAATGGGAGGGTAACTGTAAACACCTACTTCACCTATCCTAGGATGACAGTTGGGTTGTAGCTCCTGGTCCAGGCTCTCGCCTCGTTCATCATCCAGAAACACAAGCCCCACGCCTTAGGATGTCGCGTCTCGCCGCTTCTGTACACTGCAGGTCCGTGCTCCTTCCTCTACAGTACGTCGCAGGGTTGAAGTCGGTCTCCTGGCCGTCAACTTTCCTCCCAACTACGGCAGCCAGCCTACGTCTCGGCGGTCGTCGTACGTTTCCCAATTAGTCCTTGTCACTGTACTCCCAGAGGAACTGCCTCTCACCACTACGAAGTCACTGTGAAGTTACCAGCCGTCCCAGACGATGCTGCTTAAGCTCCACACGCACAGCACCCGACTTCAGAGCACTTGAAGCTCACAACACTGTCAATTCCCTCGTCGTCTAGATATATCGCTAGGTATTTGGGAAGACTTCTCGACGTGCTTGCATCCAACTGTTGACTCGTAGGGTTCCACGAAGGTGGGGTTACTGTCAAACTTGACAGGATCGTCGATCACACGTTCAACCTGGTTGACAAGGCTGTCAACCCGGTTCACTCACGGTGGGTGGCCCGGCCACTAAGCTGTCTCTTATACTGGTGAACCGCCATGACGACACACGTCGATGCCCGGCCCACTTCTTGCAACACACCTGTCCCTGAGCACTTGTTGCTCAATATTCTGTCAATTCCTTATCTGAGCCACTTCTGGGTTGCAGGAAGACCTCACAGAGTGCGTGCCAACAACTGGAGACGCTTAAATCCACCGGAGTTCGGTAAATCCGTCACTCTGACAGGACGACCGATCGCGCGTCCTACCTCTCGGACGTGTCGTGAAAGACTGATATCGCCTGGCGCCAACACGGCCGGACTCCCCATGCCTATGTGACGTCACTTTTCCCAAAGTTGGTTTTCATTGGCTCCCAGTGCCACGTCGCTGACGGTGACCAATCTGGCGCCACTGACGTCACACAGTTTTGGCGGGAGAACAGACTTGCCAGCGCCATATTGGCTCCCTAAAGGGCCTATCCCACAGGCCAAAATACTACATTTTCTCAAATTTCTCGGCTCTTCGAGAATACTACTCTCTCCCACATATGTTCAATTGATGCCTGCAATGTAGAGAACGCTCGGGAATAGTGGACATGACTCTTACAGCAGGCGTGGGAGAATCAGAAGGGGGGTAACACTGTCACATTACCCTTACTCTGGTATAGAGCAGCTCAGTGGTGTGAAGTACTAAAACACAATAGTTACACTTACTCTGGTATAGAGCAGGTGCTTGAGAAACTGTTGACGCTGTGGGAGATTTGTCTGTTTGATACTAGTACGGCCAAATTATTCACAGCAGAAATATTATATTAATTTTCCCAAAATCATTGAATAATCGTGCAGATTACAATAACAATTTTTATTTGAAAAGTTTTGCCTCTAACTTTAAACAGACAAATATTCATTCTCTCATTTTGGTATAATTATAAAATATAAATATTGCATTTTGTCACATGATAAGTGTAGTGTGTTGTGTAACATGAGTGTTGTATAATTTTGGGATGCATAAGTGTGACTCTTACCAAGCTTATCTGTAGCGTTGATGTCTGCTCCAGCGTCGAGGAGGACCTTCACAGTGTTGTCGTGACCACTTGCGGCTGCCCAGTGAAGGGGTGTCCGGCCTGTCAACAGATACCACAACTGTTATTGTGCATGAATCATCACAATTTCAGTACTTTATGTAAGGTATTGAAATAAGCTGTTCCAGTCGAACACTTTTATATACTAGTGAAGTGTACTGACTCTAAATATTATGCAAACCTCTTTCCATCCTAAATTTAAGTGAGGAAGATCATATTACAATTGTTAAGAATAGATCACCATTAAAATATCCAACCAGTTCTTATTTGATAATTTATTACTTGTGACGAGAGCAATGGTGGTGCTATTGTCTTGGCCAAAACGCTGAGTGTATTTGTGGTTTGAGACATACTATTTACTTGCTCTATTTAATGAGATCCAACATTCTTCTTGTTTACCAGTTTGTTTGTATGTACTTTTCCCTAATAAATATTATTATTATGTTTATTAATATTATTATTTGAATTATTATTATTATTAACTAGCTGTACCCGGCCACGCATTGCTGTGGCTCTGAAACACATGTGCGTTTATGAGCCACAGCAACCTTCCCTGTATCCCAGTCATCCCCAACTTTCCCCCCTTCCCCTTCGCCTCGTCCTCCCAACCATTCCTCACTCCCCCCCTTTCCCTCGTCCTCCCCACCATTCCCCCCCCCTACCCAACGTCCCTTTGTCCTCCCCACCATCCCACACTCCACTGTCCCCTCGTCCTCCCCACCATCTCCCACTCCCCTGTACCTTCATCCTGCCTACAATTCCCCCCCCCCCACCTTCCCCATCCCCTCGTCCTCCCCACCATCCCCCACTCCAGTTCCCTCGTCGTCCCCACCATTCCCCACTCTCTCGTCCGATGCATTCTCAAATGATCAGATGTTCCCATCACTGAATTATAAGAAAAAGAGTTAAAAAATGAAATGTAAAACAATGAAAAAATATAAAAATAATCTATACTCACGAAATGAACGGTACGGTAAACAACACAGCTCAATTCTAACTCAATGTTACACCAAATAATTAAATCAAAATGAAAATAAATCGAAATCTATGGAAATTCAATTTGTCAATGGGATCGGAAACATTGAAATGGAATCGTAACATATATAATATAGTGCGTATTGCTCGTACGTGCAACAGATGGCACTGTTTCTTAAAAGCAATTATGTTTTACCTGTAACAGGTGTGGCATCTATACTTATACTCACGAAATGAACGGTATTGTCAACAGCACAGCTCAGTTCCAATGCAATGTCACACAAAATAATTAAATAAAAGTGAAAATAAATTGAAATGTATGAAAATTTAATTTGTCTATGCAATCGAAGAAATTGAAATGGACTCGTAATATATTTTGTATACTTTCTTTGTGGCTCTTACGTGCAACAGATGGCGCTATTTCTTAAAAAAATAGTTTTCCCTGTCACAGGTGTGTGTGGCATTTACACTTATTCTTATGAAATGAACTGTACGGTAAACAACTCGGGTCAATTCCAATGCAATGTCACACAAAATAAGGCCATAAAAATTTAAATAAATCGAAATCTATGGAAATAAAATTTATCAATGCAATTGGAAACATTGAAATGGAATTCGTAACATGTTTACTATTGCATTTATGTGTTGTTATTATGTGCATATGCTTTACACCATTGTATTATGTTACGATGGCGCTGTTTTTGAAAAAAAACATGTTTTTATCTGTCACAGATGTGGCATCTATATAGTAGGTATATAAAAACACGCGCATATTTAAATGGAACGTTGTGTCAAAATTTCAAAGCAATCGGTGAAGAACTTTGGGAGACTACAGCGTGTGTTGCTCTTACGTCCAACAGACTTTAAAAAAAAAAGTTTTTTCCTGTCATATGTAAGGCATGTATATAATAAGTATAGAAAAACTCGCGCCTATTCGAATGCAACGTTGTGTCAAATTTTCAAAGCAATCGGTAAAGAGGTTTCGAATATTTCTCTCACATGAAAAACACAAAAACACAGACGTTACATCAATATAGTATGTATATAAAAACCTGCTCGGATGCGAATGGAACATTGTGTGAAAATTTCAAAGGAATCGGTGAAGAATTTTCGGAGATTAGCGATTTTGAACAATCGAACATTCCAATTTTTATTTATATAGATAACAGAAGAATAGCATTATGCAGCGCCCAACAATAACTGACTTTACAAGGGTGAACTGAAGGCTCCAGTTTTGCCATCGTCAGTTAACCTTAATAAGTATCGTACACCATAATCCTTTGACAATATAATGTTGGCAATACTAGCTCGAGGAAAGAGAGACAGTGTTGCCATCACCATTAAACCTATATAAACATAAATGGTATGTAACTGATGAAATTTGAGAATTGGATGAGGGAGGCACGAGGAACATCGATACCGTCATCAGTTAACAATGACCTTCACAGACATTCTGAACACCACCATTAGTTATCATAATATGCAAGCTTAAGGCACGAGCAACACGATGTTACTCCTGATAAATAATATTATAATTTATGATATCGTGCTTCACTAGTTGTTATCTAACAATATTGACTTGAGAAGAGAGCAACATTGTGTTATCATTGTCATATAAACAAGATGATCATTGAAGATATCCTTCATCAAACAAGTTATATGATTACACAAGCTTGAGACAAGGAAAACAAGGAGTTGACAATGTTAGTTAAACAATATTACTAATAAAAATATTATGTATCCCACCAGTTGTTAACTGAGCAAAAGTCTTGAGACTTAAGGAAAAAATGCGGTAACTATGTAATTAAAACATCATTACATAATTCTTCAATTCCACAATTATTAGCTGACCATAATATATTGAGACCGAAGCAGGAGTGTTTTTACAGTTTATATGAATATATTTTCTACACAACACCAGTTACTGTATGACTAGACTAACCTGGAACTAGAATAACAAGGTGTTGATATTGTCGCACTTTCATTTATAGAATACATTTTACTCGTGAAGGTCTAAAGCCCATACGAGGCAGCTCTTATTGATATTGAATTCAACTTACACGTATATATATATATATATATATATATATATATATATATATATATATATATATATATATATATATATATATATAATATATATATTATATATATATATATATATTATATATATATACTAGCAGTTTAAAAATATAAAATAAATTCTCAACAAATGAACGGTATGGTAAACAACCCAGGTCAATTCCAATGCAATTCACATAAAATTTTTTATATCAAATGAAAATAAATCAAAATCTAGGAAAATTCAATTTATCAATGCAATCAGAAACATTGAAATTGAATTGTAACATATGGTATAACATGTGTGTTGCTCTTACATGCAACAGATGGTGCTGTTTCTCAAGAAAAGCATAGTTTTACCTGTCGCAGGTGTGGCATCTATAATTATACTTACGAAATGAACTGTATGGTAAACAACACAGTTCAATTCTAACACAATGTCACACAAAATAATTCATAAAAAAATAAAATAAATCGAAATCTATGAAAATACATATTATCAATGCAATCGGAAACATTAAAATGGAATTCGTGATATATTTAGTATAGCGTGCATGTTGCCATTATGTGCAACAGAAGACGCTGTTTTTCAAAAACGCAAGTTTTTATCTGTCACAGGGATGGCATCTATATAGTAGATATATAAAAAGATGCGCCTATTCGAATGCAACGTTGTGGTAAAATTTCAAAGCAATTGGTGAAGAACTTTCGGAGTTTAGAGCATATGTTGCCCTTAAATCCAACAGATGGCGCTGTTTTTAGAAAAAATAGCATGTTTTTTTCCTGTCACAGGTGAGGCATGTATATAGTAGATATATAAAAATACGCGCCTATTCGAATGCATCGTTGTGTCAAAGTTTCAAAGCAATCGGTAAAGAGGTTTCGAAGATTTCCCTCGCATAAAAAACACAGATTTTCAGAAAAAGAATGTTATTTTTACCGTCACAGACGTGACATCAATATAGTATGTACTATATGAGCACAATGCAACTGGTGTGTACAGGACAACAAATCCACTCGACCATCACGACCGGTCAAAAGCTGATGGTTACCGAGGCTTTTTTGCCCATCAGCCGGCGGCGTGTGTTCCTCACGTGTGCCCAAAGAATGGGGTGATTTGATAAAATACTATGCCCAAGATTACCGTCAGAGTGCCGGTGGGCTGATGGGCAAAATAGCCTTGGTTACCAGTTAATTCTGTGTGTGTGTAGATATATAGATAGATAGATGAGAGTATGTAGGTTATGTAGAGAAGGGAGGGTCCCCCTACCTGGCAAGGATATGTTGAAGAGGGAGGGGCCCCCCTACCCCTTAGATGGTAGGAGCCCAGGCTCTTAAGATGAGTATGGCCTGAGAAGGAGGGGGAAGGGGGTGAGGGGAGCAGGCAGTGACTTTGTCTGATAGTGGAGGGAGCCATTATTTTATCTTAAAGAATGTCTGTTTTATGTATGGAAAAGAAGCGTTTAACTTTCTCACCGAATTCTGTTTGTGTCGCTGGTGTTCAATGACGGTGATTAGTTAGACGTCAGACACGGTTGTGTTGGGGGTAGGGCACCTCAGCAGCAAATGGTGTGTGACAATGGGTCGTAATGGTTTTTCTGTAAACAGTACTCACCTAGTTGTGTTTGCGGGGGTTGAGATCTGGCTCTTGGGTCCCGCCTCTTAACTGTCAATCAACTGGTGTTCAGATTCCTTAGCCTATTGGGCTCTGTCATATCTACATTTGAAACTGTGTATGGAGTCAGCCTCCACCACAACACTACTTAATGTATTCCATTTGTTAACTACCCTGGATCTGAAAAAAAATCTTTCTAACGTCTCTGTGGCTCATCTGGGTACTAAGTTTCCACCTGTGTCCACTTGTTCATGTTCCAACCGCGCTAAAGAGTTTGTCTTTGTCCACCCTGTCAATTCCCCTGAGAATTTTGTAGGTGGTTATCATGTCTCCCCTTACTCTTCTGTTTTCCAGGGTTGTGAGGTTCAGCTCCCTTAACCTTTCCTCGTAACTCATTCCTCTCAGTTCCGGGACTAGTCTGGTGGCATACCTCTGAATCTTCTCTAACTTCGTCTTGTGTTTAACTAGGTATGGACTCCAGGCTGGAGCTGCATACTCCAGGATTGGTCTTACATAAGTGGTATACAGGGTCCTGAACGATTAAGTGGTAAACAGGGTCCTGAACGATTCCTTACACAAGTTTTGTGAGGTTGACCTTATGCCATTAGCACTGTATGACACTGTCCATACAATGTCATGTGGTATATTTGGACAGCAGAAAGATGATTTCCACGTTACGTTACTAACTGCCTCGCTCCCTCATTTACTTGAAACACCTTTTAAGATGTAAAATGGTTCCCTCATTCAGTATAAGAGTGTTGAACATTCTGTGTCATTGTCTTGCTATGATATTAAAAGTCTATGTTCTCGCTGAGCTACTGTTGCGCACAGTTATCTTGCTAAGGCTGGACAGTGCCATACAGTGCTAATGGCATAAGGTCAACCTGACGAAACTGTAGATCCTATGTCCTAGCAATTGATGCAAGGTATTTCACTAATGGCTCAGCTCAAGACGTGTGATGGACGAGAGGTAGGTTAGCTGAGATGCGAGCAGGCGCGCATCGGGCACAGCTGCCCACACGCCTGTCACAATTCAAGAGGTAATAATAATAATATCAAGACTAAGATTTTCCACATTAGTCTTATATAGGTTTACTCTGCTAACAGCACATGCTTGGAATTTGTATGTGGGGAACATGGCACACCTAAGGACGAGAGAGAGAGAGAGAGAGAGAGAGAGAGTGAGAGAGTAAGTGAGTGAGTGAGTGAGTGAGTGAGTGAGTGAGTGAGTGAGTGAGTGAGTGAGTGAGTGAGTGAGTGAGTGAGTGAGTGAGTGACGTGTTTGAGGTAGAGCAGAGGTCAGACCTATGACCTTCCTTCAATTCAAGCTTTTGCATCTCCAGGCAGATCTGTCCGCAGCTGCTGCCTCCCAAGTGTTGATGTCGATGTTCATCTGCTTGAGGTCGCGTTTCCAGGCGTCTTTGAAACGTAGCTAGGGTCTTCCGGTGGGCCTCTTTCCTGTTGCCAGTTCTCCGTACAAGAGATCCTTCGGTATGCGGCCATTTTCCATGCGTGTGGCATGACCCAGCATTCACGTGCGTCTCTGCTTCAGGAGAATGAACATTGAAGGGATTCCTGTTTCCAAGAGTACTGTTTTTTTTTTTTTTTTTTTTTTTTTTTTTTTTTTTTTGCAGGGATATTCCTGCGCGGGCCCTAAGCCTCTGGCTGGCCCACTAAGTGTTGCTTGTTTCTAGTTTACTTGGGTGGAGTATGAGTATTTATTACTCGTATGGTCGCTTTAGTAAGATGTTGCCATATGTGTTTAACAACTTCTTCTGCTCTGGTGAATTGAAGTTGAAACCTTAATGGGTTCGTAACTGTGCACTGTGTCAGATAATGTACCAGAGGTCTGTCGGGCATTTCTCCACAGTGTTGACATTTCCTCTCATCTTCCGGAACCTGTAAGCCTATTTCCCATGCACATGGGTATCCAAGCCTGATGCGATGTAAGTGTACTTCTGTTGCCCTACTGCTCCCCTTCATTAACATAAGTGGTTCGTAGTTGGTTGAATTCCTGTACCAACCTGCAGATCGAGATGTTGCAACAGCTGAGGTGTGGTCACTGTACAACTTTTGCATTGCTCTGGTTCTAATTACTCGCTTAATCTGGGACAGACTCTGTGGTATGCAAATGTCTACAGTTCTTCTCTTAGTTGCAAGTTTTGCAGCTTCGTCTGCAATGTCATTCCCAACGATACCCACATGACTTGGCACCCAGTTGAGAAGGACCCGTCGGCCTTGACGTTTGAGTGTTTGCATTAATGATAGGACAGTTGTGATCAGATGTATGTTATCACATATGCGGTCTTGTTGCAAGGTTTCAATGGCGGTTCTCGAATCTGTATGTATGATAACATGTTGTCGGTGTTGAGCAAGAGCATGTTCCAAAGCCTTTTGAATGGCCAGCATCTCTGTTTGTAAAGTCGAACACCCATTTGAGAGCCTCCAACTATGTACAGAGTTTCCTGCTTTAACTGCAGCTCCGGTTTCGTGTCCCTGCTGGTCTACTGATCCATCGGTGAAGTATGTGAAGCTGTCGGATGCCATGTTTGCTTCTATATGCATCTGTGCAATGTTACGTAGCAGAAGAGGATGTGTCTGGTTCTTTTTCCCTACAATAACCATAATCTTAAAGTCTGCTGGCGGAGATTCCCAAGGGGCTTGCATAACAAAGTCTGCATGTATTTCGTCGACACCCTTCTCAGTGACTGTGTTTGTTATTTCGAACGTATTGATGGTGTTTATCGCACAATGGGTCCACCTGGTGCTATTGGAGGCTCGTCTGTCCAGAGTTAGTGCTCCAGTGATGATATCATTAAGTGAACTGATTCTAGGTCTAGTCAATATCTTGGTGAGCATGAACGCAGCGATCCCTTTTACCCTTATTTCAAGCGACGTTAGCCTGGTTTCCAGTCTTAGGTTCAGTATTTTAGTCCATCTGGGAGCTCCTGTTATGATTCGCAATGCATCGTTTTGAAGAACCTCAACGTTCGCCCACTGGCCAGGAGAAAGAGTGAGTAAGGCAGGCGCCGCATAATCAATTAGGGAACGAACGGCGTGTATGTAAAACATTCTTAACACTTTGTGTCCCGCTCCTAGACGGGGCCCTGTGATTGCTCTCATTATATTTAGTCGTGATTTTACTTTCTCCTTTAGATATTGAATTTGCTTGTTGAACGTCATGTTAAAATCTATCCACACTCCGAGATATTGATATTGTGTAACCCACTGAAGGTTAATGTCTTGAATGCGTAGGTGCCTGTCTGGAGTGTGGCCGCCTAGTCTCATTGCCTTAGACTTCTGTGCAGATATTTTTAGCCCTAAAACGCTGCATTCAGATGTTACTTTATCTAATGCACCTTGTGCTTTATTGAGAAGTGAAGGACCTGTAATGACTAATGCTAGATCGTCAGCATAGCTTAGCAATTTAACCCCTTCTGTAAATGTCATGGCAACAAGTTTCTCCATAAGGATGTTAAAAAGACTAGGACTGAGGACTCCTCCTTGTGGAGTCCCATTCTCATGCAAGCGGTAGCCCGACACTTGTCCTTGCAACTTTACTCTGGCATACCTGTGACTTAGGTAATCTTGAATCCATGCTAGCAATTTTCCCTTTACACCTTTTGTAACTAAGGTGTGTAAAATTGCTTGCGGGCTCGCAAGTTCGAATGCTTTTTCTAGGTCAAGGAAGATCACTATAGCTGGACCCGAGTTAACTGTTCCTAGTAATGTGGCTATGCAGTTGGAAGTACCCACGCCTCTAGTGAAGCCAAATATGTGTTTATGCAGGTCTCCAGTCTTCCACAGTAGCCTATTTAAGACCATCCGTTCTGCAGTTTTACTAATGCATGATGTTAATGAAATGGGTCTGTAATTGCCAGGTTCTTTCGGCTTAGGAATCGGAATGATGTCTGCTTTCTTCCAAGAGGTCGGTAGTTTGCCTTGCTGCCAAGATGCGTTGATGACGTCCAATATTCCTTGTTCACCAGCAGGACCTGCATGTGCAATCATTGAGTATGTAATGGTATCAGCACCTGGTGCAGTGTCCTTACCACCTTTTTTGGCTCTGATTAGTTCTTGTGTGGTGAAGGGACAGTCACATTCGTCATTTATAGCTATACTCGCATGAATGACTGTCAACCTCTCTTGTGTTAATTGTTCTTGCTGCCTGCGGACCACAGCAGGAAGCTGATATGAAGATGTTCGTTCTGCAAATTGGAGGGCAAGTCTCTCAGCCTCCTGCAATGGTTGAATACATGCCTGTGGTCGGGCTGGTCGACCTGATATAGTTTTAATCTGACCCCATATCTTGCCAAGACTACTATGTTCGTTCAGAGTTTGACACCACTCAGACCATCTTGCCTCCTTTACTTCTCTAGAAACGCGTCTTGCTTCAGATACCACCGCTCTTAGCAGAGTTCTTCCTTCTGGTGTGGGGTTTCTCTTCAGATGTTTTCTGAAGATGTTGACTCTGTGGTTCTGTTCTTTAACTTCACTACTATAGAACCAATAGTTCCTCCGTGGTGTGTTTCCTGTGATAATGACTGGAATAGCTTTGTTTGCAGCAGCTGCAATGGCTTCCTGCAGATTGGTCTCGTGTATGTTCAAATCCTCAGGTGGCGTGTATGTTGCAAACCAATTTTCAAGTTCAGCTTGGTATATATTCCAATTGGCCTTTCTTAAATTCCACCTAGGTTGTGCAGGTGGTGTAGGAGGTCGTTCTATGTTTAGCGTCGTGACAGTAGCATAGTGGTCACTGGTGATCACCGGGTCTACTTCCCACTTCGCCCGATGCTTGAGTGCTGTTGAGATTAATGTAAGATCAAGGGACCCTCCTAGAATGTGAGTGGGTTCCCCAGTGTTGAGAAGTGTAATTTCAGGTACATCTCGCAGAGCTGCAGCTAAATGGCGCCCATCAGCATTGGCTGGCCCAGTCGCACCTAACACTCGATGATGAGCATTAAAATCTCCAGCAATAATTACATTTTCCTGCGTGGCCAAGGCAAGCGCCGCCTCTGCTTCTAGTTTACGTCTAGGGGGCTTGTAAACGTTGTATATGAGGAGCTCAATATTAGCCATATCCACTGTCACCGCTAATACCTCTACTCCATCCCCACATGAAACTGGGTCTATTTTCTTGCTGGGTATGGTGTTCCTGACTAGGGTCATTAAGCCTCTTTGTCTCCCCTGCTCATACGGCATAACATAGTGCTGATACCCAGCTAATCTGAAGGATTTCGAGGCTGGGAAAAGAGTTTCTTCCAAAACGATTATATCTGCTTTCGTGCTGATTGCAGCCTCCCGAAGTGTGTGGTTTTTATTTCCAAGACCTTGTATGTTCCACTGCAGTATTCGTAATGGCCAGACGACGGTTTCGGATGGTGTTGCCTGTTCTAGGAGAACTCCTCTTCGGGATCGACCTCTATGTTCTCCACCTCGCAAGTCGTGTCGCCGCAAATCGGACTGCATTGATCGGCCGTGGTCATCCCCGGCATTGTTGGAATCCGTGCATAACTGTGGTCCATTACTGTGTTGCTGGCATTGCCGCATGTCGGACTGCATTGATTGGTCGACGCCGTTTCTGGTGTTGTTGGAACCTGTGCATCTCTGCTGTTCAATACGTCTGTGTTGGTGTTGTTGCATATCAGACTGCATGGGCCGTTGTTGTCTGTCACTTGTGGTGGAAGATCCTGTTGATCGTGGGTGGTCACTGCCACTTCCAGTTGCGTTGGTAAATGTCGATGATCTGGGGTCTTGACTACCCGACTGTTGTCGGAAGTCTGTATGTCCAGGATGCGTTGTCTGTCCTCTTGTGCCTCGTCTTGTCTCAGACTGTCTATTTGTTGTGAAACAGTGGTCTGCTGCACGATCTTGTCCATTATCACACAAGCGATTTCCTGAGTCTGTCGTTGTGAGGCGTTCTGCGTCACCTGGAGGCAATCGATAATGGTCTCTGCCATGATCTTCACGATGTTTTTCAGCTGGACCTCGGTAAAACTGTATATCTGGCGTGTCGATTCCGAAAGTAATTGTTTTTTGCCCTTTTGCATTGGCTGTATTTCCGCAGCACCTTTGTGTATTTTCTGATTCGGAATTAATAGACTCGGGAAATTTTGCTCTGTGAGTGCGTGTGTCTGTTGTGGCTGTGCACGAGTGTTCCAGACGTTGGTGTTGGAGTATGTGGGGCTGGTCTGTGTGTGTAACCTGGCCTGAGCTGCCTGCACTTTTTCTTTCCGTGCAGAGCAGGTTGTGCTCCAGGCATGATGTTTGCCTCCACAATTTGGACATTTGGCTGTAGTGGCCTGGTTTGCCTTGTGCTTGGCTATGCAGTCTGCGGTTGGATGTCTCAGGCTGCACACTCCGCATCTCTCCTGTCCGGTGCAGCGTGACTGATGGTGGCCGTATTTCTGACACCTGAAGCAGCGCAGGGGTTCTGGGACGTATGGTCTCTGTCGGTATGTACCCCAATTCCCAAGACTGAACGTTTCTGGCACACGTCCCATGACGGTCACCAGAACTTGACGTGTCGCTGCCTTGTCCACTTTTGTGTGGCATCGTTCCGCATTCAGGATTTGCTTGTGTTCGAGTACTGGATCCAGGGGAAAGTCGACTGGGTATCCCTTGTTGTTGGTGACATGATCTCTCCCATGTAATGTCAAAGATGCGTCTCAGGTTCCGCATGTGGAAGGTATTGAGCCGTCTCTCCTGGCGAGAGGCCAGGGTCCAGGATTCGGAGCCATAGAGAAGTGTACTCACCACACATGCCATGTAGACTCGTCTAAACACTAGCTATAGCCCAACCTAGGCGGGCTTAGTCACCCCACCCTGTTTTAAAGATCAATTTATACAATCGTTAACCGCCCTTATCTGATTAAAGAAATATTTTTTATTTATATGTATTTATTTGGGATTATTGCCATGATAGGCTGATAGCTATTGGATTGAATTAAAAATATCCTGGTATGGAACCCATTAAAGATGCCTCCCTGGGGTGGTGTCTTCAAAACGATGTTCATATGTTGACTAAACAATCTCTATGTGCTGGGTGGGCTGAACTTTGTTCCATAAATCGCTGGACATAAGCCTTTTTTTTTTTTTTTGGCAGGGATATTCCTGCGCGGGCCCTAAGCCTCTGGCTGGCCCACTAAGTGTTGCTTGTTTCCGTTTTACTTGGGCGGAGTATGAGTATTTATTACTCGTATGGTCGCTTCAGTAAGATGTTGCCATATGTGTTTAACAACTTCTTCTGCTCTGTTGAATCGAAGTTGAAATCTTAATGGGTTTGTAACTGTGCACTGTGTTAGATAATGTTCCAGAGGTCTGTCGGGCATTTCTCCACAGTGTTGACATTTCCTCTCATCTTCCGGAACCTGTAAGCCTATTTCCCATGCACATGGGTATCCAAGCCTGATGCGATGTAAGTGTACTTCTGTTGCTCTACTGCTCCCCTTCATTAACATAAGTGGTTCGTAGTTGGTTGAATTCCTGTACCAACCCGCAGATCGAGATGTTGCAACAGCTGAGTTGTGGTCACTGTACAACTTTTGCATTGCTCTGTTTCTAATTACTTTCTTAATCTGTGACAGACTCTGTGGTATGCAAATGTCTACAGTTCTTCTCTTAGTTGCAAGTTTTGCAGCTTCGTCTGCAATGTCATTTCCTATGATTCCCACATGACTTGGCACCCAGTTGAGAAGGACCCGTCGGCCTTGTCGTTTGAGTGTTTGCATTAATGATAGGACAGTTGTGATCAGATGTATGTTATCACATATGCGTTCTTGTTGCAAGGTTTCAATGGCGGTTCTCGAATCTGTATGTATGATAACATGTTGTCGGTGTTGAGCAAGAGCATGTTCCAAAGCCTTTTGAATGGCTAGCATCTCTGTTTGTAAAGTCGAACACCCATTTGAGAGCCTCCAACTATGTACAGAGTTTCCTGCTTTAACTGCAGCTCCGGTTTCGTGTCCCTGCTGGTCTACTGATCCATCGGTGAAGTATGTGAAGCTGTCGGATGCCATGTTTGCTTCTATATGCATCTGTGCAATGTTACGTAGCAGAAGAGGATTTGTCTGGTTCTTTTTCCCTACAATAACCATAATCTTAAAGTCTGCTGGCGGAGATTCCCAAGGGGCTTGCATAACAAAGTCTGCATGTATTTCGTCGACACCCTTCTCAGTGACTGTGTTTGTTATATCGAATGTATTGATGGTGTTTATCGCACAATGGGTCCACCTGGTGCTATTGGAGGCTCTTCTGTCCAGAGTTAGTGCTCCAGTGATTATATCTTTAAGTGAACTGATTCTAGGTCTAGTCAATATCTTGGTGAGCATGCACGCAGCGATCCCTTTTACCCTTATTTCAAGCGACGTTAGCCTGGTTTCCAGTCTTAGGTTCAGTATTTTAGTCCATCTGGGAGCTCCTGTTATGATTCGCAATGCATCGTTTTGAAGAACCTCAACGTTTGCCCACTGGCCAGGAGAAAGAGTGAGTAAGGCAGGCGCTGCATAATCAATTAGGGAACGAACGGCGTGTATGTAAAACATTCTTAACACTTTGTGTCCCGCTCCTAGACGGGGCCCTGTGATTGCTCTCATTATATTTAGTCGTGATTTTACTTTCTCCTTTAGATATTGAATTTGCTTGTTGAACGTCATGTTAAAATCTATCCACACTCCGAGATATTGATATTGTGTAACCCACTGAAGGTTAATGTCTTGAATGCGTAGGTGCCTGTCTGGAGTGTGGCCGCCTAGTCTCATTGCCTTAGACTTCTGTGCAGATATTTTTAGCCCTAAAACGCTGCATTCAGATGTTACTTTATCTAATGCACCTTGTGCTTTATTGAGAAGTGAAGGACCTGTAATGACTAATGCTAGATCGTCAGCATAGCTTAGCAATTTAACCCCTTCTGTAAATGTCATGGCAACAAGTTTTTCCATAAGGATGTTAAAAAGACTAGGACTGAGGACTCCTCCTTGTGGAGTCCCATTCTCATGCAAGCGGTAGTCCGACACTTGTCCTTGCAACTTTACTCTGGCATACCTGTGACTTAGGTAATCTTGAATCCATGCTAGCATTTTTCCCTTTACACCTTTTTTAACTAAGGTGTGTAAAATTGCTTGCGGGCTTGCAAGTTCGAATGCTTTTTCTAGATCAAGGAAGATCACTATAGCTGGACCTGAGTTAACTGTTCCTAGTAATGTGGCTATGCAGTTGGCAGTACCCACGCCTCTAGTGAAGCCAAATATGTGTTTATGCAGGTCTCCAGTCTTCCACAGTAGCCTATTTAAGACCATCCGTTCTGCAGTTTTACTAATGCATGATGTTAATGAAATGGGTCTGTAATTGCCAGGTTCTTTCGGCTTAGGAATCGGTATGATGTCTGCTTTCTTCCAAGAGGTTGGTAGTTTGCCTTGCTGCCAAGATGCGTTGATGACGTCCAATATTCCTTGTTCTCCAGCAGGACCTGCATGTGCGATCATTGAGTATGTAATGGTATCAGCACCTGGTGCAGTGTCCTTACCACCTTTTTTGGCTCTGATTAGTTCTTGTGTGGTGAAGGGACAGTCACATTCGTCATTTATAGCTATACTCGCATGAATGACTGTCAACCTCTCTTGTGTTAATTGTTCTTGCTGCCTGCGGACCACAGCAGGAAGCTGATATGAAGCTGTTCGTTCTGCAAATTGGAGGGCAAGTCTCTCAGCCTCCTGCAATGGTTGAATACATGCCTGTGGTCGGGCTGGTCGACCTGATATAGTTTTAATCTGACCCCATATCTTGCCAAGACTACTATGTTCGTTCAGAGTTTGACACCACTCAAACCATCTTGCCTCCTTTACTTCTCTAGAAACGCGTCTTGCTTCAGATACCACCGCTCTTAGCAGAGTTCTTCCTTCTGGTGTGGGGTTTCTCTTCAGATGTTTTCTGAAGATGTTGACTCTGTGGTTCTGTTCTTTAACTTCACTACTATAGAACCAATAGTTCCTCCGTGTTGTGTTTCCTGTGATAATGACTGGAATAGCTTTGTTTGCAGCAGCTGCAATGGCTTCCTGCAGATTGGTCTCGTGTATGTTCAAATCCGCAGGTGGCGTGTATGTTGCAAACCAATTTTCAAGTTCTTCTTGGTATATATTCCAATTGGCCTTTCTTAAATTCCACCTAGGTTGTGCAGGTGGTGTAGGAGGTCGTTCTATGTTTAGTGTTGTGACAGTAGCATAGTGGTCACTGGTGATCACCGGGTCTACTTCCCACTTCGCCCGATGCTTGAGTGCTGTTGAGATTAATGTAAGATCAAGGGACCCTCCTAGAATGTGAGTGGGTTCCCCAGTGTTGAGAAGTGTAATTTCAGGTACATCTCGCAGAGCTGCAGCTAAATGGCGCCCATCAGCATTGGCTGGCCCAGTCGCACCTAACTCTCGATGATGAGCATTAAAATCCCCAGCAATAATTACATTTTCCTGCGTGGCCAAGGCAAGCGCCGCCTCTGCTTCTAGTTTACGTCTAGGGGGCTTGTAAACGTTGTATATGAGGAGCTCAATATTAGCCATATCCACTGTTACCGCTAATACCTCTACTCCATCCCCACATGAAACTGGGTCTATTTTCTTGCTGGGTATGGTGTTCCTGACTAGGGTCATTAAGCCTCTTTGTCTCCCCTGCTCATACGGCATAACATAGTGCTGATATCCAGCTAATCTGAAGGATTTCGTGGCTGGGAAAAGAGTTTCTTCCAAAACGATTATATCTGCTTTCGTGCTGATTGCAGCCTCCCGAAGTGTGTGGTTTTTATTTCCAAGACCTTGTATGTTCCACTGCAGTATTCGTAATGGCCAGACGACGGTTTCGGTTGGTGTTGCCTGTTCTAGGAGAACTCCTCTTCGGGATCGACCTCTATATTCTCCACCTCGCAAGTCGTGTTGCTGCAAATCGGACTGCATTGATCGGCCGTGGTCATCCCCGGCATTGTTGGAATCCGTGCATAACTGTGGTCCATTACTGTGTTGTTGGTATTGCTGCATGTCGGACTGCATTGATTGGTCGTGGCCGGTTCTGGTGTTGTTGGAACCTGTGCATCTCTGCTGTCCAATACGTCTGTGTTGGTGTTGTTGCATATCAGACTGCATGGGCTGTTGTTGTCTGTCACTTGTGTTGTAAGATTCTGTTGATCGTGGGTGGTCACTGCCACTTCCAGTTGCGTTTGTAAATGTCGATGTTCTGGGGTCTTGACTACCCGACTGTTGTCGGAAGTCAGTATGTCCAGGATGCGTTGTTTGTCCACTTGTGCTTCGCCTTGTCTCAGACTGTCTATTTGTTGTGTAACTGTGGTCTGCTGCACGATCTTGTCCATTATCACACAAGCGATTTCCTGAGTCTGTCGCTGTGAGGCGTTCTGCGTCATCTGTAGGCAATCGATAATGGTCTCTGCCATGATCTTCACGATGTTTTTCAGCTGGACCTCGGTAAAACTGTATATCTGGTGTGTCGATTCCGAAAGTAATTGTTTTTTGCCCTTTTGCATTTGCTGTATTTCTGCAGCACCTTTGTGTATTTTCTGATTCGGAATTAATAGATTCGGGAAATTTTGCTCTGTGAGTGCGTGTGTCTGTTGTGGTTGTGCACGAGTGTTCCAGACGTTGGTGTTGGTGTATGTGGGGCTGGTCTGTGTGTGTATCCTGGCCTGAGCTGTCCGCACTTTTTCTTTCCGTGCAGAGCAGGTTGTGCTCCAGGCATGATGTTTGCCTCCACAATTTGGACATTTGGCTGTAGTGGCCTGGTTTGCCTTGTGCTTGGCTATGCAGTCTGCGGTTGGATGTCTCAGGCTGCACACTCCGCATCTCTCCTGTCCGGTGCAGCGTGACTGATGGTGGCCGTATTTCTGACACCTGAAGCAGCGCAGGGGTTCTGGGACGTACGGTCTCTGTCGGTATGTTCCCCAATTTCCAAGACTGAACGTTTCTGGCACACGTCCCATGACGGTCACCAGAACTTGACGTGTCGCTGCCTTGTCCACTTTTGTGCGGCATCGTTCCGCATTCAGGATTTGCTTGTGTTCGAGTACTGGATCCAGGGGAAAGTCGATTGGGTATCCCAAAAGCACGACTCGTGTGCGTCTTTCCGAAGGGTCCAGCTTTTCCAAGCATACAGGTTTCCCTTGCAGGACCCGTACTTTTCCTAAGTAATTTGCAGTCTGTTGGTCTTGTGGTGCTAGTATTATTTCTCCCTTCAGGTTGACTGTAATGGAAAGTTTGAGCTCTGGTTGTTCTTTTTCCATTGCCGTTACTACTCCATATGCTGTAGGAAAGTGGTCTGTCTGCATTATCTTGAATTTTGGAAGAAGTGCAGAGGCTGGCGATGTCTGGTGTGAGACTGGTGGTGTCCTCTCCTGTCTCATACTGTTGTCCTGTGGCTGGGCTGTGGAGAGAGGTACAGTGTCTGACACTGGCTGGTGAGACTGGTGGTGTCCTCTCCTGTCTCATACTGTTGTCCTGTGGCTGTGTTGTGGACAGAGAAGCATTGTCTGACACTGGCTGGTGTGTGACTGATGCTGCCCCCTCTAGGTCCATTACGTCTGCTGCCTTGCTGGTAGAGGCACGTGGCGAAGCCTCGAGAGCAGTTTTCTTCAGTGCCTGCTGCACATCGGTCCACCGACCCTTCTCGTCTGAAAGCTGCCAACATTTCCTCTTTCTCTTAGCCTTCCCCATGACTCTCTCCACGTAGTGAGGACCGAATCACTGCCCTACCTAATGCCCGAGACACTCCTAGGCCTGGAGAAATTCATTCCCCTCCGACGGAGGTCGTAGAATGATTCCCCCAGGTGGAATCAGGGATACCTAACACCTAAACGAGCTGTTTGGTCAACCTTTCCCTGTCAGGCTCAGTACACTTTCTAATGTGCTCCTTGTGGCAATGCCCGCGGGATATCGCCTCGCCCTTCAGGGTAGGACTCTAAGTGACCTGGTCAGTGATACGGTCCTCAAAAAAAAAAAAGTGCGGTACGAGAGTGTGGGTCGCTTGCGTACTGAGTTGAGCAGAAAACCAGTCAGCTGGACAGCAGGTAATCAACAACGTTGCTTCACCGTCAATTGTAGGCGGAATCGGAATTGTTTACCTCAAAACAAGATATTGTCTGGGCCTTGGAGTACAGATGTAGTGTTCCTCACAAAATCGCGATGAATAGAGCTGATGGGTGCACAGAATCGTGAGTTTTCCGGGAACAAATCCGTGTGTGGCCAGCTAGCTATGTGCTGTGCTCCCGGTGTCTGGGTAAGAGCTCTTGCCTGCTGAATAACTTTCACCGGCCGGGGAACATTCATACCCGACCTCTTGCTACACACAGCCGAGCTGGCATTGTGAACACCTCCACAGTTGCAGCATCTGGTAACTATTTTCTCACCCAGCTTAAGTTTGTTTCTACACACATTAGAGAGGTGAGACTTTCCGCAGAAACGACATCGTGGATCATGTTAACAGCTACAGGATTTATGTCCCTATCTGCAGCATTTCAGACATATTATGTGCTGTTCCACATACTTTGCCTGTAGCTGCCTGTAGCCAACTCTGGTGATGAACATTCTCTCGGGAACTTCACCTCCCACTAGAGCCACAACCTGATTCCTAGCTTCATCTCTAATATGGTGACGCTTGGCCCACACAAATCGTTGGTCGTTGAGGATTAATTCGGGGTATAGTATATGAGGGTATTTGTAGATAATTACTTTCGTCCATTTCTCGTTCTCCTCTGGTATTTTCATGACACTATTTTCAATTCCACTATATCTTTGCTAAGTCAGAAACATATCTGCCTCCATAGAACTTACCGTTATGTAAGATCTGTTCACACCTTCCTTCTGCAGTGGCTCGAATTTGCGTTGCTCTCTTCCCAGGTTGACTGCCCACAGCAGCTTCTGGTGGTAGGCCAGTGTGAATAAGGTAAGGAAGAAAAGCCTCCACTTCCACCTACTGTCACCTTCTTCACATTGTTTTGTCCTTTTATTGACACCAGTTTGATCAGTCTTTGGGGTTGTTTTTCACTCTCTTGTTTCTGGTAGGTACACTATCACTGTCAACACTACGCCTTACATCCTGTCTTCTCCGTTTCCTCTGTCACCTGGTCAACACTTCCTGAAAATAACTCTCCTCTACTGACTGGCTGCTTTCCGAGTCTGTGTCCATGTCAATATTGCCGTGCGGAGTAGCCAGTTTCTGTGTTGTCCGATCCGCCATCTCAGTACCCAACATGGGGCAAGATGTGTAGAATGCGATTGGTATTAGTCAGTCTCCTTCTATGTTGACCGAGCTAAACTCCTAAAATTTCTGGATGTACATGTATGTAATTCCACCACATCATCTGTAACTTGTGAACTGCTAAGGAAAACATTTTGTAATTTTAGATTGCCAGATTTGGTGGTGTCAGATACTGCTTTTTATTTTGTTTCTGGGGAAATGGAGATTTGTTTAAATAATTGTATTAAACATGTAACACATGCCCAGTATAATTCTTTTTTAAATGGTCTGGCTGGGAGAGCAGTGAGATCCTTGAAAGAAGGGTTAAAGCGGTTTACAGAAAGTACTATTAATACAAAGCTTTGTAGATTTTTGTATAATCAAAGAAAAACTGTTCATTCTACCACTGGTAAATCTCCTTCTGAATTACAGTTTAATAGACACTTTAAAGTGCACATGGAAGTAGTAAAGACAGATCCTGATAAAGAGAAATTGGTAAGTAGCTTGGCCAATCAGTTGGCTCAGGGAGAGGATTGTTGTTTAACCAGGGGGATGCAGTACATGCAAGGAATTTTGGAATTGGTAAGCCTTGGGTAGAAAGGAAAATTAGGGAAGTCTTGGGCCACAGGAATTTCACAGTGCAAGCGCAGAGTTTTGGGGACAATAATTGGAAAAAAACATGCAGATCAACTCATGCCAAGGTTCAACGGGAATTTTATAGACTTTTCAGGTGAGGGTGGGGCAACCAGTGATACCCATCCTAATAACGAAGGGGCAGCACCTGTAGGATACAAGGAAGCAGATTAAGGGGCAGTAGAGGGTATAGGGATACAGTTAACCCTATGGACTCTACAGTTAGTAATTCAGAAGAAGGTTCCCCAGAAGTAACAGATCTGAAGCCCCAGTTGACAAAATCAGGAAAAGTCATACGACCACCTGATAGACTTAACCTGTATGGGTAGAGTTTAATTAAAAGGGGAGGAATGTTAGGATTATGTATTTTGTAGGATTAAGTACTACAGAGGTTAGGCATAGCATGTTTTGAGATGATACTCTTTTGTTTATAAGCATTGTAAATAGTAAGTTATGTAACGTATACCTGTGACGTCATTGCTTGTTGTTATTATAATAAAGCATGAAGGGAACATGTTTATTTCTCTTCCGGACTAAACGTAACATTTACCATTAGAGAGGTGAGAGTAACGCTGGCAAAACATGTGTCACTAAATGAAGATGATGCTAAAAAATTTATAAACAAGTCTATTATAAGCTAATTTAACCATAAAGTTACAGAAATATACATGCAACCGACCAGTTTTATATTTTACATTTTTATTTCATGCCGACTAATTGATGCTTGTTACTATTAGCTCAGCGACCAGCCGGTGTTCCTTAACGTTATTGTTTACAAATATAGCAACTTGTAAATGTTGCTATTTGCTATCTACTTACCGGCAAATAGTTGCAACATCAGTTCCTTTACTGGTTCTTCTGTCTCACTGACGGGGTCGTCACTTGGCTGCGATGTGGTGTTTGTTGAGGACCCATTGACAGGAAGGAAGAGTAGATCAATTGCTGTTTTATCTGGCAAGAAAATTCTGTCTCACAACACATACTGAATAATATTAACAAAATTGTAAAATTTAAGTTTCAAAATTTATAATATCATATGTAATATTATATGTTAAAAATAATTGCAGATCAAAATGCATGTTATCAATGATATACAGATTACCATATGAAAATTACCAATCTCTTTGTTACCCAACAGTTTGGTGAATATCTCTTGGAACAATACCCTTACATTTCTATATGATTTTGCTCATTGCTAAAGATAATAATTTAAAAAATAAGTTTTATTAAGAAGTAGTATTGGGTGCTCTGGCTGCTAATATGTATAATCTATATAAATAAAAATGGAAATGTTCGTTTGTTCAAAATCGCTAATCTCCGAAAGTTCTTCACCGATTGCTTTGAAATTTTCACACAACGTTCCGTTCGCATCCGAGCAGGATTTTATATACATACTTTATAAATGTCACGTCTGTGACGGTAAAAAATATGCTTTTCTGAAAAACTGTGTTTTTCATTTAAGGAAAATCTTCGAAACCTCTTTACCGATTGCTTTGAAATTTTGACACAACGTTGCATTCGAATAAGGACGTCTTTTTATATATCTACTATATACATACCTCACTTGTGACAGGAAAAAAACATATTTTTTTTTAAACAGCGCCATCTGTTGGATGTAAAAGCAACACACGCTGTAATCTTTGAAAGTTCATCACCAATTGCTTTGAAATTTTGACACAACGTTGCGTTCGAATAGGAGCGTGGTTTTATATACCTACTATATAGATGCCACCCCCTGTTACAGGTAAAAAACATGCATTTTTTTTAAAAACAGCTCCATCTGTTGCATATAATAGCAACATGCATGCTATACTGGATATGTCACGAATTCCACTTCAGTGTTTCGATTGCATTGATAAATTTTATTTTCATAGATTTCGATTTATTATATTTTTTAATGAATTATTTTGTGTGATATTGATTTGGAATTGAGCTGAGTTGTTTATCATACCGTTCATTTCGTAAACATAAGTATGGTCACCACACCTGTGACAGGTACAACTATGCTTTTCTTGAAAAACAGCGCCATCTGTTGCATGTAAGAGCAACACACATACCACACTAAATATCTTTAATTCCATTTCAATGTTTCTATTGCATTGATAAATTAATTTTCATAGATTTTGATTGATTTTCATTTAAATTAATTATTTGTGTGAATTGAATTGGAATTGAGCTGTGTTGTTTTCCATACATTTCATTTCTATGAAAATTAATTTATCAGTGCAATCAGAAAGATTGAA
>WNGS01156924.1:0-10918 GCA_020271785.1 Procambarus virginalis
TACTGGTGCGTATTGTAGATGTGCAGGTGTCGGGATGATGTTCCCTTATACACTTGGTACATCTATGTAACTCCTGAGTCGTTTTATGCATGTTGCACGCACGATCGGGGAAACGTCTGCAATTGTACATGGAATGTGATTGTCCACAGACAGACATGGTCTCCAGACGTTAACAGTATGTTGTGGAGTCACCGATTTGGGTGGTTGCGTTGACTGTGTTGGAGGTTTGAGGTACCAACTGCATATGTGCCCACACTGCCTTGTTTCCACTTTGGGGAGGGAGAAGTTGTCTTTGATTTGTTGGGAGTACTGTTTGTACTCTCTGTTGTTTACTATTAGTAGTGGACGAAGGTTTAGATGTAGCTTTTCCATCTGGGTTAACTCTTTCTCGTTCTATGATGGTTTGTAACCCTGTTGTAATCTCTGTTACGGGTAGAGAGGACTTACCATATAACGCAAACAGCTTATCCAGTATGTCACTGGGTAATTTGCGTGTCATATGGACTTGGATTATCCAGTCTGACGCATCTAAGTCCACTTTATTTTTAAGTGCCTTGAGCAAAGACTCAAGCTCCAATCTAAAGGCTTGGAGTGAGCCTGCTGTATTATTTGGATGCTTAATATCTAACAGCTTCTGGGTTAGAATTCTGATAGTCCTTTCTGGGTTTTGCATAATTGTCCTTAAGGAGTTGTACGGCATTGTCATAATCGTCATCTGTGTGATTCAGATTACAGACCACCTGAAACGCTTCATCCTTCAAGACACACTGTAAATATGTAACTTTGTCGTCTTTGGTACATTGGCATTAGAATCCACGAATCGACAAATTTGTTCCAGAAACTGTCCCAACTCTCGTCCTCTGTTCCAGAAAAGTTAGAGACTGAGTGATGGTAATTTGACTTCTGGTGCTGTCTGATTCTGGGTAGTTGTGTGCTGCAATATTTATATTGGCCTTATGGGCGTTTATCAAATCGTCATATTGTTGTAATTTTACAAACATTGCATCATCGTAATCAGAGTGTTCTTGGAGAAAGTCGTTCATCATAACTTCATCAATACTGGTAATGTTAAGTAAATCTTGATATTCTTTCATTTGTTGCAACACACGGTCTATTTGTTCCGTGTAAGCTTAAGATAGTTTTTCCAGTGCTGCATAATTAACTGGAGTTTGTTTACTCAAGTCTTCACATGTTTAATCTGCCTTGTAAGGTGACCCTTCAAGCCATTAGGGTTAATTTTACATTTTTGACAGTAGACATCTTGGAAGTACTTGCTAGTCGTATGGACTTTAACTATTTCTTTCACTTGAATTAGTAGAGCAACTAGTCTCTCCGAACTAGAGCTGTTTATCATTAAAAATATATAATCATACACTCTATAATTTAATTTGAGTGGTAAGCCTGTATCAATGCTGGTATTCCGCAAGTTAGCCCTCATTATCACTCTTGGTTGGTACAGAGACACAGGTTAACACTCAAAGGTGAAATGATTATAGTTAAATTATACCTATAGTTGTACTGTATTAATATCAGGTTGACAACACAACTCGGGTTGTCATGAATACTGCATAAAATATATGTCTCCTAGGTTGTAATATTGTTCAACTCTAGACAAGTGTAAAAATTCTTACCCTTACACCAGGTTAGCACAATAAATTAAACTAGTTGCTGTACAACACCAGCCTAAAATGTCCTACCCTACCCTTGTGCAAGAATTTGCTGTAAATAATGTGGTATGCAGTAAATATTATGTTAATGGCGCAATATTAAAGTAATGTTTTATATACTTAAATTACAAAACATTTATAAGTAACTTATAAGTAAAGTAGCCTCTTATCAACCTCTTGTAATGAAAAAAGCACAATTGTTCTTTTGGCACAGGCCTCAGAACAATAATAGTGCTTTGTTGTAAGTTCTGTTTGCTATGAGATTGAAAAGTTAGGCTAGAAATATGCAAATATATGGCAGTGTCTTCCTGCTATAATTAATGTATATATAATATTGCACTAAAGTTATATATATCAGGATCTTATATGTAGGTGCAATGTACCTACTGGTTAACTGTAATAATCATCCGGTTCGAAGGACCAATATTATGTGGTAAAACTCCAGGCAGTATATCCCTTTTTAATTGACTTCAATAAAATAAAGTTTATCTTATTTATTCTTAGTAAGTAAAAATTAATTGAGTGGACTGTATGTACTTGTTAAAACTGCCTGAAATTAACTCACATACCTGGGGGGACAATTTGTAGCTTAAACCACTAAGATGGTTCTTTCTTAAACTACCAATTGTTTACCCAAGTTTAATTTTATATCATACCACATATGGTGGTCTAATCTACTATTATTTCAATAATTATTACTAGTTATGAACACTACTTCTACAATAACTAGAGTGGGCTTAGCTGAACCTGTAGTATGGGCCTGCTAATGCTGTGTAGTTTTAGCATGAAATCGGTGTGGCCCTGTGCCTCTGGGTGCCACGTAATGGCGGCTGTGGAAGGCTACAAGCGTTGGCAAACAGCTAGGTTAATTATGCGTATGGTCCAATTGTCTGCACAGCATCTTGCTACTTCAACTCACAATTTACCTGCTTGGGATGCAAGGAGTTAATAACAGGTCCCTAAACATATCAATTACAGGTATAACATGAAATGTGAGGGCTGTAAAAATGGGCTACACATACTTCTTGTTGTTTTTTCTCCTATATTATAACCACCTACCCCTATTGATATTAAACAGTGCACTACTGTAATATACAAATACTTGGTAAGACGGATACGTTCGTTGCTGTGGCTGTTGAGAGGCTGTGTTGCTGGTTGTTGACACGTAAATTGGGTGTCTAGGTGTTTCAGCTTTGGGAGCAACCCCCAGTGTGTTTGTTATTGTTGTGTGAGAGCAGCGTCAGTAAGTGACTCTGGATTTGTGTACTGTTCCAATATTTTGTTGGTTCTACCTCTAAAGTAATTCTACATTAACAAGGGAATCAAGCTATATTATGGTGTTAGTAATTATATTCAGTCTTGAGTACTTTTTTGTTCAACTTAGACATTAAACTGCTATAGAAACATTATTATAATTTGTAAATATACGGCGACGTCGATGACGTCACAGTCTCTCATTCTCTAATTTTAAGAGGATACTGACTAAGGGAGACTATGTTATTATCTGTGTGTGTGTGTCGGATTCCCGACAAATGTAATGGTCATGATGACGATGTTTAGTTCTAGAGAACACAGGATGTTTAGGTCGAGAGAAACGGGATGTTTAGGTCGAGATAACAGGGGATGTTTTGGTCTAGAGAACACAGGGATTTTTAGGTCTAGAGAACACAGGATGTTTAGGTCTAGAGAACACTGGATGTTTAATTCGAGAGAACATGGGATGTTTTGGTCAAGAGAACACGGGATGTTTAGGTGTAGAGAACATGGGATGTTTAGGTGTAGAGAACATGGGATGTTTAGGTCGAGAGAACATGGGATGTTTTGGTCTAGAGAAGACGTGATGTTTAGGTCTTGAGAACATGGTATGTTTCGGTCTAGAAAACACGGGATGTTTATGTCTAGAGAACACAGGATGTTTAGGTCTAGAGAATATGGGGGATGTTTAGGTCTAGAGAAAATGGGATGTTTAGGTCTAGAGAACACAGGGATGTTTTGGTCTAGAAAACATTGGGGAATGATTAGTTCTAGAGAACATGAGATATTTAGTTCTAGAGAATACGGGGGATGTTTAGGTCTAGAGAACCCAGGGGATAATTAGGTAAAGAACATGTTACTATTAGGTTATGTACTACATTGTCATGTTGGCTTCTAGATTTCTCCTGATAATTGCTTAGAACAATCAGTATAAAGATTATTTAATAATAATGTATCGTTGACGCTGTGTGACCAACCCACCAAAAGCCACTGTGAAAAATAACGTTGTCTTTCTCCGGGTTTTCTATGCACTCGTTGGGTTAGGTGGGTTGCCTGGGTTCGTAAGTCTTCGGTTAGGTTAGAAGGTTGGATTTTGGACGGAGTGGCAAACCAAGAAAATGCGCTGCTTTATGGCGTATTATTGTGTTAGATACGACAGTAAGTATAGGAAAGGCTTATGAGGAAGTAGAGTGAGAGGAACAGGCCATCATACACATACTTTCATTATTTCTATAAAATTTAGACAGAAAACAATAACCAGAGGACCACATAAAGAACATTGTGCTTAGGGCTTATGCACTCTTTCCAACATAAGAATAACCTTTAAATACATCGATGGCGAAATATTAAGAACACTGTTCACTACCTTAGTATAAAAACCGAAGTTGGCAAATGTAGCAGTTGTATGGCGCCCATATTTCAAGAAGTACATAAATAAACTGGAAAATGTTTACACATGCAACTGAATGGCTTCAGGAACAGAAAAACAACAACTATGAGAGGTTAGAGGCATTAAATATACGACAGCTTGAAGATAGAAAGAAAGTGGTGATATGATCACCTGATAGAAAATAGTAGTGGAATCTACAAAATTGGTAAAAAAGAATTTCGAAAACATGAACTTAAGAACTTGTTATTCATAGATCCAAACTGAGAAAAAAATCGCTAATAGCTCTCAAAAAATTAGATAGCTCATTTTGGCAAAGAGAGTGGAAGACGGTTGGAACTTTTTATTTGAGATGGAGGCAAAACCCTCAATGAACAAATCCACAAGGGCAGTGACGAGGGTTCGAACCTACGTCCGAGAGCATCCCAGACACTACCTTAATCGACTGCGTGTGGATTTGTTCATATGATACATCACGCTATTGTGATTTGTGTGTAAAACCCTCAATAGTTTCAAAGCATCATATAACAAAGAGCACTGGGAGGACGGGACACCACGAGCGTAGCTCTTAACCTGTAACTACACTTAGTAAATAGTAAGAGTGAAGACTCTAACGTCTTGCCACACACACACACACACACTCATACACATAATTACTCTCTGATTACCAAGAAAGGAGAGCTGGAGATTTAAATATCAGTAAAAATCTCCATTACTCAGGAAGATCAGTGACCATAGAGTGGGAGCGGCCGCTGATGTCCTGGCGGTCATCAGATCAACCCATAATACACTGTCGGTGTCTTCCATTTTTCTCTTGCACCTCGTGGTGGAGGGTGACATACACACTGATGTCTACACAAGATTCACTTTTATATTTACTTAATTCATTCATATATATGGTAAAATGTGTATATATATCCTTCAATTCAATAAATATTTCATAGAAACTACAGTTTCCACTAAATATAACAGGTAGAGTACCCGAAGGCTCAAATTTGGGGTCAATATTGTTCCATTAAAGTGAATGACCTACCCGAGGGAGTGAGCCCCAACATGAGTGAGGTGATGATGAATATAAAAACAGAGGAGGACTGTAGAAAGTTGCAGGAAGACCTTGACAAACTTCAGGAGTGTTCTGAATTCCGTTGCTGAATTTGAATGATTACTGAATTTATATCCCAGGATTTTGAAGTAATGAAGATGGGGAAGAGAGTAAGGAGATCAGAAGGAATTTACACTATAAAGGGAAGACAGCTACAATTACTGAAGAGAGAACAAATAATGGAAGTGGATATAGTTCCATCTGGAACACCAGAAGTTTACATTCTGGATGACATCGAAATCATATGGGACGCTAGCAAACAATATGGGACATTAGCAAACAAGCAAAGATAATTTACAGGAAATAATACTATGCCCCACAGCAATACTGTGGTACACGCAGTTCATTAATGTTTCCAGTACGTGTCTCTTGTTTCCAGTGACTTTTTATACATCATAAAGAGTGGCACTCTTATTGCTTCTACACACTCTTCCAGTATCCATAGTGAGATTCTGTCAGGCCCAACAGCCTTTGTCACATTCAGCTCCAAAACATTCCTTTTGACCTCATCACTGGTAACCTCAAATTCATCCAAGGCTGCTTAATTTACCGCCTCCTCTCTCAATACAAGGACTTCTCGCTGCTCTATTGTGTAGATCTTCTGGAATCTTTGTTGAGATCTTCCCAATCTGTGAAGATTGTGATGGCAATCTGTGAAGATTGTGATGATCTGAAACAATCTGATACAATTTGTGTATCCGTTCTCCTCTTTTCTCAGTTTCATTATGTTATGTAGCCGCCATTTAATGTTATGGGGAAGTGAACTTACAGCATCGCTGGAAAACATTACCTGGCCAATCTATATAAATAAAAATGGAAATGTTCGTTTGTTCAAAATCGCTAATATCCGAAAGTTCTTCACCGATTGCTTTGAAATTTTCACACAACGTTCCATTCGCATCCAAGCAGGTTTTTATATACATACTATATATATGTCACGTCTGTGAAGGGAAAAAATATGCTTTTTTTAACTGTTTTCATGTGTTTTTCATGTGAGTGAAATCTTCGAAACCTCTTTACCGATTGCTTTGAATTTTGACACACGTTGCCTTCGAATCGGCGCGTGTTTTTTATATACATACTATATACATGCCTCACCTGTGACAGGAAAAAACATGCTTTTTAGAAAAAAACAGCGCCATCTGTTTGATGTAAGAGCAACACACGCTGTAATCTCCGAAAGTTCTTCACCGATTGCTTTGAAATTTTGACACAACGTTCCATTCAAATATGCTCGTGCTTTTATATACCTACTATATAGATGCAACACTTGTGACAAGTAAAAAAAAAACTTTTTTTAAAACAGCGCCATCTGTTTCTCGCAAGAGCAACACATTCCATATTAAATGTTACGATTCCATTTCAACATTTCCGCTTGCATTGATAAATTGAATTTCATAGATTTAGATTGATTTTCATTTTGATTTAATTATTTTGTGTGACATTGCATTGGAATTGAGCTGTGTTGTTTACCATACCGTTCATTTCGTATAGATTCCATACCTGTGACAGGTAAACCATGCTTTATGTGAAAAACAGCGCCATCTGTTGCATGTAGAAGCAATATTCAGTTTACTAATATTTACGATTCCATTTCAATGTTTCTAATTGCATAATAAATTTAATCATCTTCGATTTATTTACATTTGATTTCATAATTTTGTGACATTGCCTTAGAATTGAGCTGTGTTGTTTACCATACCGTTCATTTCAAGAGTATAGTTTATTTTTACATTTTTTCATTGTTTTTCATTCGGTTTTTAACTGTTCTTATTTTTCAGTGATGGGAACATCAGATCATTTGATGTTCCCAATTTTCTGAAGGGAATACTAGATCATTTGGGAATGCATCGGACAAGGGAATGGGGAATGGTGGGGAGGACGAGGGGATGGGAGTGCGGGATGGTGGTGACGAGGGGAGGGGGGGGGTAATGGAGAATGGTGGGGAGGACAAGAGGACAGGGGAGTGGGAGAGGAAGAATGAACAAGGGAGGGGGCAATGGTAGAAAGGATGAGGGGAGGGGGAGAGAAAAATGGTTGGGAGGACAAGGGAACAGAGGCATGAGGAATGGTTGGGTGGACGAGGAGATGGGGAAAGGGGGAATGGTGAGGAGAACTGGGGGACTGGGAAACGTTGCTGTGACTCAGCAACGCACACGCATTGCCGAGCCACAGCAACACCTGGCCGGGTACAGTTAGTCTATATAAATAAAAATAGAAATGTTCGTTTGTTCAAAATCGCTAATCTCTGAAAGGTCTTCACCGATTGCCTTTAAATTTTCACACAACGTTCCATTCACATCCGAGCGGGTTTTTATGTACTTACTATATAGATGTCACATCTGTGATGGGAAAAAACATGCTTCTTTTCAAATGCTTTTTTTTCGTGTGGTTTTCAAGTGAGGAAAATCTTTGAAACCTCTTTCAAAGCAATCTTACCGATTGCTTTGAAATCTTGACACAGCATGGCATTAGAATAGGCGAGTGTTTTTATATACCTACTATATACATGACTCACCTGTGACAGGAAAAAACATGCTTTTTAAAAAAAAATCAGTGCCATCTGTAGGACGTATGAGCATCACACGCTGTAATCTCCGAAAGTTCTTCACTGATTGCTTTGAAATTTTGACACGACGTTCCTTTCGATCACATGTGTGTGTGTGTTTTGATATACCTGCTATTTAGATGCCACAACTGTGACAGGTAAAAACATGCATGTTTTGAAAAACTTCGCCATCTGTTGCATGTAGGAGCAACATAAGATACAAGATATGATACGATTCAATTTAAATGTTTCCGATTGCAGTGATATATTGAATTTTCATAGATTTTTATTTATTTTCATTTTGTTTTACTTACTTTGTGTAACATTGCGTTGGAAATTGAGCTGTGTTGTTTACCATACCATTCACTTTGTGGGTATAGCTAATTTGTTTGTTTCTTCATTGTTTTTCATTCCGTTTTATTAACTGTTTTTCTTATTTTTCAGTGCAATTGGTCGTGACGATGCAAGAGCATAACCTTAGCTCTTGCATCGTCCAGAATATCTGCGACATTGCTACCAGGTGGAAGAACTGCTACTTCAGCTTTGAAGTTGCCATTGAACATGCAATTCATTGAAACTCCCACGTGCAACATTTCCAAAGCATCCGGGATGGGAAAAGTATTGCAGAAATGTAAACTTATTGTTTGGGATGAATGCACAATGGCCCACAAAAAATCGCTCGAGGCTCTTGATCGATCATTGCAAGATTTGCGTGGAAACATCAGACCATTTGGGAACGCATTAATATTGCTTGCAGGAGATTTCATGCAAACATTACCTGTAATTCCTCGATCGACACCAGCAGACGAAATATATGCTTACCTGAAATACTCTACTTTGTGGCGCCACATAAAGATGTTAAAATTAACTACAATTATGCGTGTCCAACTGCAAAACGACTCATCAGCTGAGATATTCTCAGCTGGTGTCTATATGTGTCTATAGATATGCTGGTGTCGATCGAGGAATTACCGGTAATGTTTGCATGAAATCTCCTGCAAGCAATATTAATGCGTTCCCAAATGGTCTGATGTTTCAACGCAAATCTTGCAATGATCGATCAAGAGCCTCGAGCGATTTTTTGTGGGCCATTGTGCATTCATCCCAAACAATAAGTTTACATTTCTGCAATACTTTTCCATCCCGGATGCTTTGGAATGTTGCACGTGGGAGTTTCAATGAATTGCATGTTCAATGGCAATTTCAAAGCTGAAGTAGCAGTTCTTCCACCTGGTAGCAATGTCGCAGATATTCTGGACGATGCAAGAGCTAAGGTTATGCTCTTGCATCGTCACGACCAATTGCACTGAAAAATAAGAAAAACAGTAAATAAACGGAATGAAAAACAATGAAGAAAACCATTAGCTATACCCACAAAGTGAATGGTATGGTAACAACACAGCTCAATTCCAACGCAATGTTACACAGTAAGTAAAACAAAATGAAAATAAATAAAAATCTATGAAAATTCAATATATCACTGCAATCGGAAACATTTAAATTGAATCGTATCATATCTTGTATCGTATGTTGCTCCTACGTGCACCAGATGGCGAAGTTTTTCAAAACATGCATGTTTTTACCTGTCACAGTTGTGGCATCTAAATAGCAGGTATATCAAAACACACACACATGTGTTCGAAAGGAACGTCGTGTCAAAATTTCAAAGCAATCAGTAAAGAACTTTCGGAGATTACAGCGTGTGATGCTCATACGTCCTACAGATGGCACTGTTTTTTTTTAAAAAAGCATGTTTTTCCTGTCACAGGCGAGTCATGTATGTAGGTATATAAAAACACTCGCCTATTCTAATGCCATGCTGTTTCAAGATTTCAAAGCAATCTGTAAGTTGCTTTGAAAGAGGTTTCAAAGATTTTCCTCACTGAAAACCACACGAAAAAAAAGCATTTGAAAAGAAGCATGTTTTTTCCCATCACAGATGTGACATCTATATAGTAAGTACATAAAAACCCGCTCGGATGTGAAGGGAACGTTGTGTGAAAATTAAAGGCAATCGGTGAAGACTTTCAGAGATTAGCGATTTTGAACAAACGAACATTTCTATTTTTATTTATATACTAGCTGTACCCGGCAGGTGTTGCTGTGGCTCAGCAATGCGTGTGCGTTGCTGAGTCACAGCAACGTTCCCAGTCCCCCAGTTCTCCTCACCATTCCCCCTTTCCCCATCTCCTCGTCCACCAACCATTCATGCCTCCGTTCCCTTGTCCTCCCAACCATTTTTCTCTCCCCCTCTCCTCATACTTTCTACCATTGCCCCCTCCCTTGTCCATTTTCCTCCCCCACTCCCTGTCCTCTTGTCCTCCCCACCATTCTCCATTCCCCCCCCTCCCCTCGTCACCACCACCATCCCGCACTCCTATCCCCTCGTCCTCCCACCATTCCCCACTCCCTTGTCCAATGCATTCCCAAATGATCTAGTATTCCTTCAGAAAATTGGAACATCAAATGATCTGATGTTCCCATCACTGAAAAATAAGAACAGTTAAACCGAATGAAAAACAATGAAAAAATTTAACATAAACTATTTATAGTAGAGGGAGTGTTCGAGCCCAGATCTACTAGCAAATACCGTAGGGTTGCTAATAACTTTCTTATATAACTACAAATTTCTTTGAATCCTGTTTCCCAATATTTGTCGTCCGAGTGTTTCAATTTGTGACAGGTCTCTTGATTTAAGCAATAGAATGAGAAGCATTAAACTAATATTCCTTGAATATTTACCAGAAAAAAATTATTTTGAGTAATCAATATGACAGAAACCATGAATGTCGACCCCTAGTAAACATGTCTGATACGATTTTTGAATTCGCAGACTCTGTAAAAAGGTCATCAAAGATACTAAGATATGCGAGTCATTATCCACTCGCTTTTCCACAGGATCAATAATGGTTGAATGCTCGATCATTTCCTTTTAATTTGTGGATCTGGTCGTAAATCAG
>WNGS01156935.1:0-17402 GCA_020271785.1 Procambarus virginalis
AGGGTTTGATTCAGTTGATTATTGATAATTTGTAATGAAATGCTCTTACAGTGATAAAAACTGTTTTTTTAAGAATATTATGTAATGAGCAGCTCTGACAATCAGTTGATTAGAGATAATGCTAGATAAAATACACTTAAATATGTATTTAATGTTACCACAAGTGAGGTAGATAATAGTATATATGATTAACATGCAGTTGTCTTTGACACTGATAGATTAAGTACTGTGGTTTCTTAACACAGAACAGTATTAATATGCTATGACTGCTTACTAGTTAATGGATATGGTGGCTTAAGCCACTGCAAACAATT
The DNA here is from genome assembly GCA_020271785.1 of Procambarus virginalis. NCBI lineage: Eukaryota > Metazoa > Arthropoda > Malacostraca > Decapoda > Cambaridae > Procambarus > Procambarus virginalis. The sequence goes on from WNGS01156935.1 coordinate 315, forward strand.
TGTTTACTTAGATATATAGCTAAGCTATGATAAATATTGACTGATAGCTAGGTTAGGCTAGAATATGTAAAAATTATTCCAATGCAAAATCAAGATGTTTCTTATGTATTTGACATTGAAATATTATCTAGTTTCTAGACTATCTAGGTTTAGGAATAATTATCTAGGTTCGAAGGACAAAATGTGGAAAAAAACTGCTGGGATTGATATATATAAGGAGACTATCAGGGACTTGTACTGAACTAAATTAAAAATTACTGTCTGCAAATTAATTCAACTAAAATCTCTAGCTAGGGTTGTAAATCCTAGCTCCTCTTTTCTAATGACAGATTGTGGGCTGTAAGGGGCAGGTGGGGTGAGTGAATTAGTTGTTAGGTTGATTGAAGATCCACATCCACCTGCCAACAGGTATCTCACATCAGCTTGTATTTATACAAGAATAAGATTTAATAAATTCAGTTATTTGACTTAACACTGGCTCTGTTTAAATCAGAGATTTAAACATACACAGTCTAGCCTAGCACCATAACTATTAACAGCCAATACACTTATACTATAAACAATACAAATAGTAAATTGTAAAAGTATGATAAATGACTTGAATGTAGTCCAAGTACTGTTACTAAGTACTAAAATTATATTCAATTAAATGAAATTATATGATTACTTAAAAAATAACTAAGCAAGCAATTGTTAACTTAATTTATATATTCAAGTATATATGCATGTATTTATATTCAATGTATATGATTAAGTACAGTCAGCTTGAGAATCTCTTCCAACACTAAGGACACTCATGAGTTTTGTTTATTTATTGTAACAACTTTTCTGACACAAAGGACACTCATGAGGTCTAGAGCTTGGATAAGACTCAACTGCTGTTCTACGATATTAATAAACTCACTGAAATATGAGGCGTTGCCTCACTTTATTATCGACAATCAGACTTATAGGATATTAAAGTTTTACAAGCATACAATTGGCCAATTAATACGCTACCGTAATAACATTCAATAAACTTTCTGAAGCCGGGTGCCATGTCTGAAAGTGGCCAGACTGAAGCAATCTCTTGTAGGAGTTTAGGCACGATATTTTAATTACAACGTTGCTGTGTATTGCACGTTTATGTGATTTTAACTGCATCAAAGATTTCGATTCGGAGAAGATGGGTGTCACAATTCCAGTTGCCCTGTTATGAACAATAGTGGGCTTGCTATGGGGAACTGGTACTATTAAGGGGTAAGGGTAAGTAGAATAGAGGTATCAAGATATGGGAGAACAAAAGGCCCGGCCCCCAAAGTAAAATATCCACAGTAATAAATGCTTGCTACTAAACCCGGTTAGTCTAGGAATAGATTATTGTACTCCCACACAGGAACAAGGGATACTCTGTTCAAACTTACTTATTTATTAACCCCTTAACACCCCCCATACACAATCACACCAATAACAATTTAATACTAACTTTACCACACAATCTTACGTTAAAAGCCTTGGTCCACATAGACAGGATACAAGGTTTTACACTGAAACAAGCTAGGGTAAAGCTCTACTATAACACACTGGAGTCAGCTTAGGGTAGGGGACCACGTGGTTACACTGGGACCCCCGTTAGCATAACAGGTAAGATAAACACTTAAAAACACTTACTACACCCCAGGTATACTACTCTACACATATAACGATAGGTATGCCACAATATAACCATAAAAATAGCAAAGAAGACTTAACCAGACGAAGATACAGAAATAAATAAATAAGAGGAAGGAGAGGCACTTCCTTCCACCACAACCAGTCAGCAGAGAAGGAGCGTCTCTCGTCTCCTCCTCCGTGGCTATGCTGCCGGCAGACTGTTCAACTAATCATACCGGCGCCCGATACAAATTTACTCAGGTTTACTTTACAAATGATTAGACAGTATTAGTAAACATAGTTGGTGCCTATTTTATTATTTAATAATCAACCCCAAGCTCAATCTTTAAATACTCTTCGAGAGACAAGACTAGTCTTACGACTGGCAGGGAAGATACGACAAATGCCACTCGCAATGCGTTTTTACTCTATGGTAGCTCAATAAGCTCAATTTTGACCTCTGGTTTCCCTCTAAAGAACCCAGAGTCGTAACACTCCTCCCCCCTTCAGAGAAAAAAAAATGTGACTACTAGAATAGTAGTCATATTTTTTTGTAAGAGTATACAGAATAAAATGGACATCCATGACATAATAGAAAATCAACCAAACAACAATTTCTCTGTCAAAAAAAAATACAAGGGAATTCTCTGAAAGAAAAAACATACACAAAACAAAAAAAAAAAAAAGGAAGTAAATAAATTGGACACGGGATATTTAATGTCACAGGAGAACCTAAAAAAAAATAACTAAAGCATGACATTTGGTATGGCTTCCTGCGGCTCAGATGAATGTTACTCAGGCAAGCGGGACAGAGCGTCGGCTATCACGTTGAGCCGGCCCGGTAGGTGGATAATAGATAGATTAAAGTCCTGTAGGTACAATGCCCACCTGAGGATGCGTTTATTTTTCTGCTTCATCTGATTCATGAAAACTAATGGGTTATGGTCCGTGTACACTTCCACTATATTACCTGTGAGGTACACTTCGAACTTTTTGCAAGTTAGCACTAGCGCCAACGCCTCTTTTTCTATCACCGAATAATTGCGCTGCGCCTTGTCAAATTTCACAGAGTAATAATATACTGGGTGTTCCACTTTATCATCCCCAGTTTGCAACAACACTGCACCAGCACCCGAGTCAGACGCGTCAACTTGAATTTTAAACGGACGGTCGAACCTTGGACTAGCAAGCACTGGGGCGGAAGCTAAGATCAATTTCAAGTTTTTAAATGCCTCTGCACAGTCCGATGACCACTTAAATTTAACGGCCTTCCGCAACAAATCTGTGAGAGGAGTGGCCACACTGGAAAAGTTCTGACAAAAGCGTCGGTAGTACGCACACATACCGATAAATCGTTGAATGTCCTTTTTAGACCTGAGCACTGGATAGTCCAGAATAGCACTAATTTTGTCTTGTCGAGGTAACACTTTTCCTTGGCCCACTTCATAACCGAGGTACGTCACTGTGCCTTGGCCAAAATGACACTTTTTAGCATTTAAGGTTAGATTTGCATGTTTCAACACTGTGAACAACTGGCGTAACCTAGCTATGTGGTCAGCCCAATTAATATCAAAGAGCACAATATCATCTAAATACGCCCGACAATTTGGCACATTAGCGAGCAAAGAGTTCATTAGCCTCTGGAACGTGGCAGGGGCATTACGCAAGCCGAATGGTAACACTTGATACTCAAACACACCCTCGGGTGTCACAAACGCCGTTAGTTGTTTAGCACGTTCAGTGAGAGGGATTTGATAGTACCCTCTCGAGAGATCGAATTTAGATACATACGTGGCGTTCCCGATTTCGTCGATACAGTCCTCGAGACGTGGCAACGGATAGGCGTCCACTATGGTCACCTTGTTGAGCTGCCGATAATCGGTGCATAATCGCCAGGAGCCATCTGGTTTGGGGACCAAAAGGCAGGGCGAGCACCAAGAGCCCTGGCTCGGCCTGATGAGGCCGTGCTGGAGCAAGAAGTCGACCTCCTTACGGACGATGGCCTTCTTTTCCGGACTCATCCGATAGGGTTGAAGGCGAATGGGGGTGTAGTCCGTCAACTCGACATCATGGTAAATGGCATCAGTCTGGGTCGGGACCTCCCCGAACAGACTGGAGAATTCGTCAAGCAACGACTGCACCTCGTCACGTTGGGACATCTGCAAATGGGACAGTCCCTCCTCCACAGCATTCACAGAACTAGAATTATTGAGAATGAGATTAGTTGGGTCCCCAGAACAATCATCCCCTCCCTCACTGGAAATGGAAACATTGGTTAGTGCAATGGGCCTGGGGCCCTGGAACTTCTTCAGCCGATTCACGTGTACGAGCATTACCTGTTTACGCTTATCAGAGTGTCTCACTTTGTACGTGAGGTCCCCAGTCTTCTCTGTCACAATGTAGGGGCCCTCGTACTTGTGGGACATAGTGCTCCCCAGTCGAGGCTTTAGTACCAGGACAGGGTCACCGGGCTGAAATACCCGCAACTTAGCCTTGGCATCGTTCCGTTCTTTCATATTCTCTTGGGCCTTCCCAAGATACTTTAGTGCCGCAGCCTTGCAGTCCTTGAGTCTCTGGTGGTGTTGCGCAAAGAAAGCCGAACCTTCGGTTAACGTTACGTTCCCTAACAGATTCTCCTGTAACATTTGCAAGGGTCCACGAACTTTATGGCCAAAGACTAACTCAAAAGGAGAGCAACCCAGTGAACTTTGCAACCCCTCCCTAGCAGCAAACAAAACATACGGCAAGTTCTCGTCCCAGAAGGTATGGGAACTCTCGCACGATGTCTTCAACATCTGCTTCAGAGTTAGATGGAACCTTTCAATGACCCCCTGACTCTGTGGATGGTATGGGCTGGAAACCTTATGAGTTATTCCATGGTCCTTACAAAATTGTTCAAAAATATCAGACTTAAAGTTAGTACCATTGTCAGTCTGCACAACCCGAGGCAGTCCAAAAGTGGAAAAAAATTGCAACATACGAGCAACAACAGTCTTTGCTCGGATGTTCCTTACAGCAAAAGCCTCTGGGTAACGAGTCGTGATACACATCATCGTAATTAGATAAATATTACCAGACTTAGTTCTAGGTAATGGACCAACACAGTCCATTACCACATGAGAAAATGGTTCCTCCGGCACGACAATAGGCTTAAGAGGAGCTTTAGGTGGAGTCTGGTTTGGTTTCCCAACAAGTTGACATGCAATACATGCATTACAAAATTTTGCCACATCGCTTTTCAGCTTGGGCCAGAAAAAGTACTTGCAGATTTTGTGATACGTAATATTAATGCCTTGATGTCCCCCCATAGGATCATCATGGGCAGCTGACAAAACTCTTTCTCTATAGCAGGTCGGCAACATAACCTGGTGGACTACCTCCCACTCATTTGACAAGGGAGCACTCTGAGGTCTCCATTTTCTCATCAAAATCCGATCATTGTAGTAGTACCCAGTTGCTGCGTCTACAATTTCCTCCCTAGAGACGGCTGTCTCGTGACAATCTGCAAGACTGGGGTCAGCTTTCTGTAACTCACTCAAGGAGGCGTCCAGGCCTTGGTCAGATGTCATTGGCCGAGGCTCAACAGTGTTCTCCTCCACCTCCCCACTACTCTCGGTAGGCGGGGTGGCAGGCTCTCCACAATGTCCTCGGCCCCGTCATCGAGTCGGGCCATGAATGTGTCCGCAAGGTCCACTGGGCTTTCACCACTCGGAAGGTCCCTCGTGTCCTTGGGATTTACCACCTTGGCAAGCACAGGGCTGCCCTTACATTTAAGTCCCATAGACCTAGTCACCACGCACGCAGGGTACACAACATTATCCTCTGCGGTGGGTGAATCCAGGCAAACCTTTGGGGTAGGCAACATAACAGGCAGTCTGGAGTCCCCTACCTTATCCCCGGCTAAATCATTACCCAATATTACATCAACATTAGGGAAAGGTAGGTACGAAGTGACTCCGACTGTACAAATACCCTTGTGGAAATCAGATTCCAGGGTAACCTTACGGAGGGGTACTGCTCGAGTATCACTAGTGACACCCTCGACCAGTACCACCTCTCCAGTGTCGAGAGTATTGGCACCTTGCAAAGCACTCTCTAAAATTAAAGTCTGGATGGCACCGGTGTCTCGGAAGATCACCACGTCCCTCCAGGAAGAACCCTCAGACAAAAGTAGTCTCCCTTTCGATAAGAATGGGGTAAGCAGGTCCAACCACTGTGGGTTGGAAGTCTTACTCCCTAACCCTTCAGAAGGCCTCAAGCCCTGTGTCACAACGAGAGCATTGGGTCTTTTTTCCGGGTACAGTTGCCAACAACGGCTAATATTGTGGGTTGAACTTTTACAATGACCACAGAAACGTCGGGGAGAAGAGACATTACTAACCGAATTACCCTTCGGTTCACTCTTTAGTGTCGTGGGGCTAGACAATTTAACAGGGTTAGTTATGTCTGAAACAGAAGGTGCATTAGGTGAAGGTTTAGAATGAGCTGGTCTGGACTGGCTGTGGGTATAAGTTTTGTTACTCTGTGGGGTAAAATTATTTTTATTGGGCCTTTTGCCCGCCAACTGGTAGTTTTCTGCCATCTTGGCCAAGTCCCCTATTTTAGAATTTAACTCTACCCTTCCTCTAAGGTATTGCGAAATATATTCTGGCATACTATCTATAAAGTGTTCTACTAAGACTACATTTCTGAGTGCCTGGTATGTTTCGGCTTTAGCCGAGCGAATCCATTTATCAAACAATCTAATTTGCTCATTGGCAAATTCAGTGAACGGTTGGTTGTGAGTGGGCCTAAGGTTGCGATAAGTTTGGCGGTGAGCTTCAGGAGTAATTTCGTACGCCCTCAAAATTCTTTCCCTGACTTCATCATATACAAAACACTCGTCGTCAGGCATATTAATAAAAATATCTTGTGCTTTACCCCTAAGCCGCCCCTGCAAGATTTTCACCCACTCTTCCCTTGGCCAGTTCATGGACATGGCTAGTCTCTGAAAATGGTTAAAAAATCTTTCAGGGTCTGACTCTGAAAATTCAGGCAAGTTGTGTTTTTTATCAGAATGTCTGGAGTTCGAGTCCCCAGTAGGTGGTGGTACCATTCTTGCCGCCTCATTTTTGAGCCTTTGCTCTTCCACTTTAGCATTTTGTTCTGCTACTCTGGCCTCTTGCTCTGCCAGTCTTAACTTGGCTAGTGTTAATTCTAATTCTATATTTCTACTAGCTGCACTTTCCCCTGAATTGGGCTCGCATAAAATTGTATCACTTGGCACTAGTTCTTGGTCTATACAATGCCGTAAAATTTCATTCATCAAAGTCCACTTTCTATCTGCGTCATTTAATTCTAGGCCAAATTCCTTGCCTAACAATATTAAATTTGCTTTGTTGAGCTTCTTTATCTCTATCACTGAAGGGTTCATTGCCAGTCTCTGCATTTCAGATGACATGACTAAAAATTTTAGCTCCTAGCCACAGAAAAAATTAAAAATTAAAAAATTGGAAAAAACAAAAATTTGCACGGCCCCTAACACAAGGCCACACTAACCTTAATCGTGAAGAGATCCAGCTGGGTGTCCAGTCAGTGCAAAGAATGTTCTACGCCAGATGAGCTGGACCCTAGGCTAGCCCACAACCGTTCTGCGGAAACAAGAATTTTTAGTTTTGGCACTCAAAAATCTAATTTTTTACAATAATAACGTTCCTCCCGGACAGGCCAACCACTTGTTATGAACAATAGTGGGCTTGCTATGGGGAACTGGTACTATTAAGGGGTAAGGGTAAGTAGAATAGAGGTATCAAGATATGGGAGAACAAAAGGCCCGGCCCCCAAAGTAAAATATCCACAGTAATAAATGCTTGCTACTAAACCCGGTTAGTCTAGGAATAGATTATTGTACTCCCACACAGGAAAAGGGATACTCTGTTCAAACTTACTTATTTATTAACCCCTTAACACCCCCCATACACAATCACACCAATAACAATTTAATACTAACTTTACCACACAATCTTACGTTAAAAGCCTTGGTCCACATAGACAGGATACAAGGTTTTACACTGAAAGCAAGCTAGGGTAAAGCTCTACTATAAAACACTGAGTCAGCTTAGGGTAGGGGACCACGTGGTTACACTGGGACCCCCGTTAGCATAGCAGGTAAGATAAACACTTAAAAACACTTACTACACCCCAGGTATACTACTCTACACATAGAACGATAGGTATGCCACAATATAACCATAAAAATAGCAAAGAAAACTTAACCAGACGAAGATACAGAAATAAATAAATAAGAGGAAGGAGAGGCACTTCCTTCCACCACAACCAGTCAGCAGAGAAGGAGCAGTCTCTCGTCTCCTCCTCCGTGGACTATGCTGCCGGCAGACTGTTCAACTAATCATACCGGCGCCCGATACAAATTTACTCAGGTTTACTTTACAAATGATTAGACAGTATTAGTAAACATAGTTGGTGCCTATTTTATTATTTAATAATCAACCCCAAGCTCAATCTTTAAATACTCTTCGAGAGACAAGACTAATCTTACGACTGGCAGGGAAGATACGACAAATGCCACTCGCAATGCGTTTTTACTCTATGGTAGCTCAATAAGCTCAAATTTTGACCTCTGGTTTCCCTCTAAAGAACCCAGAGTCGTAACAGCTCCACTTCACTCTTATTTTACATAAATGTTCTATGATTTTCCTTGTTGATATATGTCCAGGTACTCCCCAGTTCTAGAGGGTGTCACTGGTGATAATGATATTAGATAAGGTGTCCTTGAGCTGAATAATGTTCGCTAAGGAACCGTTCACTCAGTTCACTCAGTTGTAAACAAACACACAGTGCCATGGGTGTCGTGGGCGCTTCTTGTTCCCAAGATGCCCCCCCCCCTCTCTTGAGAGGGGTAACTTTCAATGAATATTGATTGATTATTTTATAGTCTAGACTTATGATTGAGATAAGATGTGATTATAATAAAATTAGATATAGGATTTAAAGATTATAAGTAGTACTTGATAATACCACTGACTCTTATTAAGGATTTGATTTTATCTCTACCGGATATTGCATCAGTGTTCCAATAGATTTTTAATTAACAAATCCTTCTAGAAGCTTCTGGATCCTTGAGAGATCACGCACAAAGTCACGTAGGCATCTATAGGGCCCTGTAGCGTATGTGATCAAGTGGCATTATCATCTAAGATCAAGCTATATTGTGAATCTATTGTGATTCTGATATGTTTTTTGATACGATTTTGATATGATATAGATATGATATAGATATGATACATTTCTTAGATGATTATTAGATATGGTGGGTAAAAATTTCCCACACATGTCCCAGCCATCGCATGCGTCTCTGTTTCAGGAGAGTGAACATTGAAGGGACTCCTGTTCTCTCGGGTACAGTGTTGTTGGTGATGTGGTCTTTCCACGTGATGTCAAGGATGCATCTCAGGTTCTGCATGTGAAAGGTATTAAGCCGTCTCTCCTGGCGAGAGCGCAGGGTCCAGGATTCTGAGCCGTAGAGAAGTGTACTCACCAAACATGCCATGTAGACTTGTGCCTTGGTGTGCACTGTCAGTTTGGCATTTTCCCAAATGGCCAGGCTTTGGCCAGGCTTTGTGAGCCTGGCCAGTGTTGTTGCGGCCTTCCCGATACGCCTGTTGAGCTCAGTGTCCAGGGAAAGGGTGTCTGAGATTGTGGAGCCCAGGTACACAAACTCGTGAACTGCCTCCAGCACATAATCTGCTATATTTATACAGGGTAGCTCATTGACATCTTGTCCCACCACCTGTGTCTTCTTCAGGCTGATTGTCAGGCCGAATGCGGAACAGGCTGTGGTAAAGCGGTTGAGTAGCTGCTGCAGGCCTTCCCCTGTGTGTGTGGTGATCGCTGCGTCGTCGGCAAAGAGACACCACTATTGCATTACTTACTGGATATAAGAAGCAACTGAAGCCCTGCGCATCAAAGTCAACATTAATCCAACGAGAGTAGCGGCATTAAATGAAAATTCCACAGAAACTACAATGATTAGAAAAGCAGTTGAAGAATAGGACACACTAGGGAACATTCTACATCTATTTCCACCACCAAGATTATCTTATTAAAACAAGACTAAAACCAGTGCGCTAAAACAGAAGCAATAAAGGAACGGAAAGAGCAGGGAAACCCTCCTTCATTTAAAAACTTTGACTTAAATATCACAGTAACTAGGTTATTGCAAATATCCGAACTAAATTAAGGGCTCACCATAGCCCGTGCTACATAGACATTTTGTTCTGAGCAGCTAAATCTTAAACAACAACAACAACCTTGTCTCATCACAATCGACTTGATAATGGTCCAGGATGGAGCGAAACGTCGTCGTCCCTTTATCTTCTAGTGTGTTGTTCGGTCAACATTTATTCAGCCACGTTATTGTGACTCATCATCTGCGTAGCAGAAATTTACAATACAAGGTGTAACAGTAGGTGTTACATTGCAAGGTGGATACCTTGAGGATACCTTGAGGTGCTTCCGGGGCTTAGCATCCCCGTGGCCCGGTCATCGACCAGGCCTCCTGGTTGCTGGACTGGTCAACCAGGCTGTTGGACGCGGCTGCTCGCAGCCTGACGTGTGAGTCACAGCTGGTTGATCAGGTAGATCAGGTGGGGCAATGTTACAGTACAAGGTTTGACAGTAGTACAATACAAGGTGTGACAGTGTTACAATACAAGAAGTGGCAGTAGATGCTATAATAAAAGGTGTGGCAGTAGTAGTAGTAGTAAGCGTCCATCTACCTGAGGAGAATACGGAGTTGTGCTATGGTTATCAGTCTGGAGTTGCCTTTCCAGGGTGCAAAGCCAGAGTAGGTTGATTCAGGGGAGAAGATGTCACACATGCAGCAGGTTCCCCCTCTCCACGGCGCCGTCAGTCAACAAGTAAGTAAGTGTTACAATACAAGGTGTGGTAGTGTTTCAATATATAGTGTGATAGGGTTACAAAGCAAGGTAGGGTACTGTTACAAAACAAGGTTTCTAGTGTTTCAATACATAGTGTGGAAGTAAGTATTACAATACAAGGTGTGACAGTTACAGCATTAGGGGCTGCAGTAAATGTTACAATGCAAGGTTTGGTAGCAATTAGTACAATACAAGGTGTGATAGTGTTAGAAAAATTGATGTGGCAGTAAATTTTACAATACAAAGTGTGGAAGTGTTAAAATTCAAGTTTTGGCAGATATACAATACAAGGTGTTGCAGTAAATGTTACATTGCAAGGTGTGGCAGTATTACAATATAAGGTGTGTATGTGTTAGAAAACATGTTGTGACAGTAAGTGTTACAATATATGGTTGGCAATATTACAATATAGGCGCTAGAAACAAGACACTTGGTGTCGTTCTTCAGCTATATATTGCTCTGGTTAGGCCCCATTTAGATTATGCAGTTCTGTTTGGTTGCCGTACTATAGAATGGATTTAAATTCACTTGAACGTGTCCGTCGTATGATGACAAAGTTAATTCCCCAAATTAGAAATCTTTCATATGAAGAAAGATTAATAGAATTGAATTCATTGTAAATTGCATTCACTGGAAAGGCAAAGAGTTAGTAGGGTGACATGATAGAGGTATACAAGTGGATGAATGGACATAACAAAGGGGATATTAATAGGGTATTTAATAGTACCCTAATAATAATAGGGTAAAGTATCGACACAGGACAGAACACGAAACAATGTGTATAAATTGGATAAGTTTAGACTTAGAAAAGACTTTGGTAAATACTGGTTCGGTAACAGGGTTGCTGATTTGTGAAACCAATTACCACGTAACGTGGTGGAGGTGGGGTCCCTCGATTTTTTCAAACGTGGCTTGGACATGTATATGAGTGGAATTGGGTGGTTATGGATAGGAGCTGCCTCGTATGGGCCAATATGCCTTCTTCAGTTACCTTTGTTCTTATGAACATATGTTCTTAAATCACTTTTTAGATTACCTATCGCTGGGTTCACGTTTCGCTCCAAGACCGGCCCACCCCCCATATCCAAGACTTTCAAATCTATCTCACCACAAAAAAATTCTTAGACTATTAAAATCAGCTTTTCGAAAATCTGGCACTAACAGAATTTTCTCCTACAGATCTATTCGATTCTCTGCTAACTCTGATTTCTTTGTGATCATTGTTAACTAGCTCACTCCCTATTTCGATGTCATTAATTCGTGTTTCCCTTAGTTAACCTAAATCTAAAATATTATTTTCCCGCGTTGGTTCCTCATTGTGTTGCGTAAGAAAGAAATTGTCAATTAATTATATAAAATCTTCTGCATCATTATTGCCTGTTCTTTTAAATCAATTTAAGTCCAGTCAAGACACAATATATCAAGACACGAGTTTTCCCTAGTAAATATGATTGATAGAAAATGAGTATTTGATCAGGGACCATCCCCCTGGTGTCGTTGGGGAGGGGGATTATGTGGTGGAAAACCCCACCCTAATTCCCTTCCTTTTAATGATATAAGGATGGTCTAGTGGTTAATGCTCTGGCCTGGCACCTGCTGGCCCAGTTCGATTCTCTCATATGGGAATTGTTCTGTTTGTTAAAATTCTTTGCTAGTTCATGCAAGTGTGGATTTGATAAAATCCTGAACATGGTCCCCAGGACTAGATTACACTGACAACTCCACCCAGAAGTGACTCGAACCCCATACTCCCAGGAGCAAAGCAACTGGTAAACTACAGGGTGCCTTAATCCGCGTGGCCATCACGACCGGACATAAGGAAAGTGATAGCACTGAGCTATATGAACCACTTCCCGCCGCCGCACCTGGATGGTATCTTGGGCATAGCACTTTTATCACTCACCTCATTTTTTGGGGCAACACGTGAGGAACACAAATGCAAACAAGCCTGAATGGTCCCCAGGACGAGATAACAGAAAAAAAAAAAAAATGAGGTGATTTGATAAAAATGTCTATGCCCAAGATAACTCAGCCCTGTGGCCGAGCTGAGGAAGTGGTTCATATAGCTCAGGCTATCACTTCCTTATGTTCCGGTCCGTGATGGTCAAGCGGATTAAGGCCCCGTAGTTACCAGTGGACTTTGGGGCTTCCTGGGAGTATTGTTTCGAGGCACTTCTGGGGGTGGAGTTTTCAGTTGTATCTAGTCCTGGGACCATTCAGGCTGGTTTTGCATTTGTGTTCCTGCACTTGTTGCCCCAAAAATGAGGTGATAATTGAATAAATTGCTATGCCCAAGATAACATCCAGGTGCCGGCGGGGAAGTGGTTCATATAGCTCAGGCTATCACTTCCTTATGTCCGGTCGTGGAGGTCAAGCGGATTAAGGCACCCTGTAGTTACCAGTTGCTTGCTCCTGGGAGTATGGGGTTTCGAGTCACTTCTGGGGTGTGAAGTTTTCAGTTGTATTCTAGTTCCTGGGACCATTCAGGCTTGTTTGCATTTGTGTTCCTCACGTGTTTGCCCCAAAAAAATGAGTTGATTTGATAACATGCTATTGCCCCACGTAACCATCCAGGTGCCGGGCTGGGAAGTGGTTCATATAAGCTCAGGCTATCACTTCCTATGTGCCGGTCGTGATGGTCAAGCGGATTAAGGCACCCTGTAGTTACCAGTTGCTTTGCTCCTGGAGTATGGGTTCGAGTAGGCACTTCTGGACTAATATTATATATATTATTATATATGCACAGACTTGCCTATATAACTCGCAAGCTGAAGTTTATAACTTTTTAAACTCACCACCAGGAGACTTGAACCTGCCCGGGGGTATTTAACCCTCAGAATTCCATTCTCTCCCAGGCAATGAATGAGATGGTCTGTGGGTTAAATACCCCAGAATTTCTAACTCTCTTATGGCTTTGAAGCATGGTGCAGTGGATACAGTGTGTACCTGCCACTCTGGTGACAGTAATTCGAGCTCCTGGTGGTTGGTGTTATATATAGTCTATATATATTATATATATATATATAGATATATATATATATTATATATATATATATATATATAGTATATATATATATATCTATATAGATATATAGCGACTAGTGAAACGCACGTCTCAGCCTACTATGCAGGCCTAGTTGCCTAATAGCCAAGTTTCCATGAATTAATTGTTTTTCGACTACCTAACACTACTAACCTAACCTAACCTAACTTGTTTCGGCTACCTAAACTAACCTTACGTATAAAGATAGGTTAGGTTAGGTTAGGTAGGGTTGGTTAGGTTTGGTCATATGTCTATGTTAATTTTAACGTCAATAAAAAAATGACCTCATACATAATGAAATGGGTAGCTTTTCATTTCATAAGAAAAAAAATTTGAGAAAATATATAATTCAGAAACTTGGCTTATTAAGACAAATCGGGCCTTGCATAGGAGGCTTGAGAAGTGCGTTCTGGCTACTAGGTACGAAATATATACTATAATATGTGATATCTTATAATATATATATATAATATATAATATATATTATATATATAGTTAGACTATGTTGTACTAGTAGCCAGAACGCACTTGTCAGCCTACTATGCAAGGCCCGATTGCCTAATAAGCTAAATTTTCAGGAATTAATTGTTTTCGACTACCTAACCTACCTAACCTAACCTAACCTAACGTTTTCGGCTACCTACTAACCTAAACCTATAAAGATAGGGTTAGGTTAGGTTAGGTAGGGTTGGTTAGGTCGATCATTATCTACGTTAATTTTACTGAAATGAAAAAATTGACTCTCATACATAATGAAATGGGTAGCTTTTATCTTTTCATAAGAAAAAATTAGAGAAAATATATTAATTCAGGAACATGGCTTATTAGGCAAATCTGCTTGCAGTACGCCAAAAGTGGTCTGGCTACTAGGTAACATATATATCCTATAATATATATATATATATATATATATATCTATATATACTATATATATATATATTTATATATAATTGTACTTAGTAGCCAGAAACGTCGTACTCGGCCTACTATGCAAGGTCAGATTTGCGTAATAAGCAAGTTTTCCCTGAATTTATATATTTTTCTAATTTTTTTATGAAATGATAAAGTCTGGCCTTTTCATTATTTATAAGTTAACTTTGGAAATTTGAGTTAAACTAACATAGATATATAACCGAACTAACCAACCCTACCTAACCTAAACCGAACCAATCTAAACCTAATCAAAACTAACACAACTAAGTTAATTATTATATTCCTAATATAATACAATAATAATAAATTAAAATAAACTAATTGTAAACAATTTATTGAAAATAAAGATATCAGCGATTCGGCGCTATGAGGCAATCTAGGACTTGCATAGCTAGGCAAAGAAGTGCGTTTCTGGCCTACTAGATATGACTCAAATTTAAACAAATTACCTCATACATATGAAATGGATTGCTTTATCATTCATAAATAAAAAATTAGAAAAATGAATATATTCATCGAAATTGATCGAAACTGTGAACGCCAAGAAATCCGGACTCTACCTGCCAAAGATTATTGGGGAATTAAAACCTGGATTATGCGTTAGGAAATGTCAAGACACATGAAGCCGGGAAACCCACTTCAGCCAATCATAAGCCCCGATACCCAACCCACGTACAGATTGGCGAAGCGACTCAACGGCCTGCTGACCTCCTTAGGTCCCTTGCACCTTCAGCTAAGTCTACAAAGGATTTGTTGACATTACTGAGGAGAACACAGGCCACAGGATAGAGCCTCGTTGGACGTAGAACACTTTTACCATCGTACCTGTGGATGAAATAATCGGGATGTAGCGGACTGAGTTATCGTGATCCGGCCTGTACTCCTCTAGACATACCAGATAATATTCCAAGGAAACTACCCAAGCTTGTACTAAAGAGCGCCCGTCTGAGCCCGGATGGACACATGTATAAGCCAAGTAGATGGGTCGCCATGGGTTCTCCCCAAGGTATCCTGTTTGCGAACTTCTACATGGTCCATCGAACAAAAGGTCTTAGTCGATATGAACTTGAACCGGCCATATACTGCAGGTATGTTGACGACATTTTTACACAGGTACCGGTGTCGACATCTGCAAGTGCTGAAGGAAGCACTTGAGCAGAATTCTGTTTGCGTTTCACTACAGATGGAGGAGATGGGAAACTACCCTTTCTAGATGTAACAGTCATGGAAAGGAGCGAGGTTTCCACACTGACATCCACACTAAGAAACAAACATAGGAAGTTGCCTCAATGCCAACAGCTGACTGCCCAGACAGGTACAAGAGGAGTGTTGTTAACGCTTATGTCGACCGTGCTCTCAGCCACAGCTCAGGATGGAAGCAAGTCGATGAAGAACTCTGTAGGATAAGGCAGTTCTTAGTCAAGAAACGGCTCCTCCAATGGCTTCGTTGAAGACATCATAAGAAGGAAGGTGAAACGCCATGCAACCTCTGAAGAGACAACTACACAACAACCTGTACCCCTATTAGACTATTTTACAGGAACTTCTTTTCCACAGCTCATAAAACGGAGGAAGGGTCCTAAAAGATATTGTTAATAGAAACGTTATCCCTACAGACAAAAATCAGAACATACAATTGACGATTTACTATAAAACCAAGAAAACTGCCAACCTACTCATGAGAAACTCTCTAGACACAAAGCAGAACGCTTGAAAGAGTCCAATGTCGTCTATGCCTTCAAATGCCCACTTGGGGACTGTAAGCCTCAAAGAACTCAGTATATAGGCAAGACAACAACATCTTTTTCCAGGCGATTAACGATGCATAAGCAACAGGGCTCTATCAGGAAATATAATCTCTTCCCACAACCAGACCATCACCAAGAAATCTTAACAAAAAACACGGAATTCATCGATAATACAGCGATAGCAGGCGGCTAGATATCTGTGAGGCACTACACATAAGAAGTCAACACCAGCAACAACAGCCAATTAATGCACATTATATTCTACCCACTTCAAGACTCCGCTCCAATATAGAAGCATCAAGAAAATTGGGCCAATAGGCCCTCTGCAGTTACTTCTATTCTTTCCTTTAGCTATACCCATTGTTTCGTGTTCTGTGTTGTGTTGAAAGTTTGTTTTCACCTCATCCAAAACCATTGTAACATGTCACCTCACCCAAATGCAGGTATAAAAAAGAAAGTCAAAGCTGTTTAAAACTCTGTTCAGTTAGAGTTGTGTGTGTGTAAACTAAAGTCTTTGAAAATGTAATAGTTTTACGAAACGCGCTCAAGTGTCGCATCAGACTAGAAATAAAAATGAACTTGGAGAATTAATTTTTCAGTTACCATCACAGTGAAAAGAATATAAGAAACATTGGAGAAAATTCGTGTTAGAATTATTAATCTTACTTTTTCGGTCAATTTAATAATATATGTCTACAGGAAAGACTGCTACCAAAAAAAAATATACTAATATATATATATATATATATATATAATATATATATATATATATATATATATAATATTATATAGT
>WNGS01156935.1:18402-28406 GCA_020271785.1 Procambarus virginalis
CAGCTGTCACAGGCTGCTTCCTGGGGGTGGAGTCCTGGTCGAGGACCGGCCGCGGGGACACTAAAGCCCGAAATCATCTCAAGATAACGTAAGTGTTACAATGCAAAGTTGGCAGTATTACAATACAAGGCGTGGGGGGTATGTGGTTGTAATACAAGGTGTGATGGTGTTACAATACAAGATGTGGCAGTAAGTCTTAAATTGTAGTTGCCCGAGTTAGTTACTGAGTTACCGAAGTTGCCCGAAACCTATGCGTACTAGTGGCTTTAGGTATTGTATGTACTACCTCTATCTTTAAATCAAACAGAATGTTTGTACTGTAACTGTGCAACTATGTATGGATTTTCCTAATAAATAATTATTTATATACTATTATTATTATTATTATTATTATTATTATTATTATTAAATACAATGTGTAGCTTTGTTACAATACAAGGTGTAGCAGTAACTGTTACAGTACAAGGTTTGGTTGTGCTACAGTACAAGGTGTGGCAGCAAGTATTACAATACCATGTGTGGCAGTGTTACAATACAAGATGTGGCAAAAAGTGTTACAATTCATGGTGTTGTAGAAAGTGTTACAGTTCATGGTGTTGTAGAAAGTGTTAAAATACAAGGTGTGGCAGTGTTACAATACAGGGTATGGCAGGGTTACAATACACGGTGTGCCAGTAGAAGTTATATTACAGGGTGTGGCAGTAAGTGTTACAATGCAAAGTGTGGCAATTTGACAATACAAGACGTTGAGTATGAGTTACAGTACAAGCTTTGTTATGATACAATAAAAAGGTTAGCAGTCTCAATACAAGATGTGGCAGTGTCACACTACAAGGTGTAGCAGTCTTACAATACAAGATGTGGCAGTGTTACACTACAAGGTGTAGCAGTCTTACAATACAAGATGTGGCAGTGTTACACTACAAGGTGTAGCAGTATTACAATACAAGATGTGGCAGTAAGTGTTACAATTCATAGTGTTGCAGAAAGTGTTAAAATACAAAGTGAGGAAGTGCATCAAAACAAGGTGTAACGGTAAATATTACAATACAAGGTATTGTTGTAAGTAATATATTTCGAAGGGTCTCAGTGTTAGAATAGAAGGTGTAGGAGCCTGTGTTACAACACTAGGTATGACAGTTAGTGTTACAATTCGAATACAATTACAATTATTTGCATTATATTTGCACTACCAACGTAACATCTCCCATACTATATTTGGTCAACAATGTAACGGCCAACATGCTGTATTTGACAACCATCGGAACGTTTCACTAACTGTATATGGACTTCCAATGTATCGTCCACTTTCTGTATTTGGACTACCAACGTAACGTACAAACATCAGTTTTAAAAATACTTTATTTTTATTTTTTTTTTTTAATAGTACAAATTCTTCAATGTTTGCTATTTCAAAGTGAATTAAATATATAAATTTATCATGGAAATGTAGGACTAATGTTTTTTATGTGCTACAATTAGCTAAACATTTGGTTACATATTTTATAAATACTTACTGAAGATAATGTAAAATAGGAATAAGTAAATTTATCTGGGTGTAAATTTAGCTGGAGAGGAAAAAGGCTCCGCCAGGAGTTGAACCTGAGTCTGCCACTTTAGAGGCGGCCGTGCTGACCGCTGCACCACAGAGCCGGGCTCTGGAATTATTATGTTTATTATATAAATTTTGCTGATAAAATGGTTATATAAACAATATAAATGATCATAAGTTACAAGGTGTGAAGGTAAGTATTACAATACAAGGTGTAGCAGTGTTACAATACAAGATGTGGCAATAAGTGTTACAATTCGTGGTGTTGCAAAGTGTTAAAAAACAAGGTGTGGCAGCGTTACAATACAAGATGTTACAATAAGTGTTACAATTCATGGTGTTGAAGAAAGTGTTAAAATGAAAAGTGTGGCAGTGCATCAAATCAAGTGTTGCAGTAAGAATTACAATACAAGGTATTGTTATAAGTAATATATAACAAAGGATCGCAGTGTTAGAATACAAGGAGTTGAAGCATGTGTTACAACATTAGGTATGGCAGTAAGTGTTACAAGTCAAGGTGTGTCAGTAAGTGTTACAAACAAGGTGTGTCAGTAAGTGTTACAAAACAAGGTCCGGCAGTAAGTGTTTCAATAATATGTGTGGCAGTAAGTGTTGCAATAGAAGGAGTGGTAGTGTTACTGTATTTGAACTACGAACGTAACCTCTCACTTACTGTATTTGGACTACCAATGTAACGGCCAAAATACTGCATTTGGACCACCATCGGAACGTCCCACTTACTATATATATGGACTGAAAATGTAACGTACCGCTGACTGTATTTGGACTACAAACGTATCGACCCACTTACTGATTTTGGACTACCAACGTATCGACTCACTTACTGAATTTGGACTACCAATGAAACGCACCAACAAGCAAGCAAATATTGTAAAGCAGCTTTACAATATTTACTAATTAGTTTTTTTAATTTAACAATTTCTTCTCATGACAGTGTACTGATGGCCTTCTTCATCTCCCGCTTCCCAATCACGTTTCCCTTGAACTCATCAGACTCTATGTGGACTCTAACTCATTCTCTTTCAACGGTAAATACTTCTCTCAAGCTTTCGGTGTAGCTATGGGTTCCACTCTGTCCCCTGTTCTTGCCAATCTCTATAAAGAATATTTCGAAACCGTTCTTTTTACCACTATTGATACTTGTCCCTCTCCCTCTGGCTTCGCTATGTTGATAACATTTTTGCTTTATGACCTTATGACCTTAATCTTTTCCAGCACTTCCTCTCATCTCCTCTCGTAACAATCTGGCTCTTTCCATCCATTTCAGAGTTGAATGAGAATCTAATTCCCTCTTTCGTTTTCTTGACTTTCATGTTCACAGCTCTGTGTCCGGGTTCTTTATCTGTCTATCGCAAAGCATGCATAGTGGCATGTACAGTCACTTCTTTTCCTACCATCCTCCTTCTGTTAAGAAACGTGTCCTCGTCTCTCTCATCCTCCGTGATCTACTCATCAGTGACCCTCAGTTTCTTGATTCTTGAAACAAAATTTCAACCTTGACTTGCCTCTTAACACTATTAGCACTAACTCTAACATCCCTTCATATCTAAAGTCAAAACTCTTACTAATACCATTCGTCCTCTTGACATAGTAGCAGGGATCCTGCAGTCTCGGGAATCTATGGAGTTGCGCTCTGGTTGGTCTACAGGGCGCAAAACCTTGATAGGTCGATATAGAGGAGAAGCTGTTACCCATGCAGCATGTCCCCCTCTCAGCGTTGCAGAAATTATCCAATGGAGAGGCGACGCCAATACACATGGTTCCAGCACCGTCGTTGGAGCTGCCAGAATGAGGTCGAAGTTGACAACGAATTGCCTTAAGGGCTCCAACTCCGGATTTTTCCTTGAGATTGACTCCTGAAGCCTTTTTCAAAAGAGGAGTATGGCTGCTAGGCAGCGAAGGTTGAGAATCAAGGTTTTCCTTCCCCCTAGATGAGTTGCCTTCCCAGGCTAATGAGTCCTATCTACCCAAAGCAGCTGGTTTTAAGGTTCCAGAGGCACGCCCTCGCCCCTTATCCTGTCATTAACAGTTCCGCCAGACCTCTTAACATAAAGCTCGCCTTTCGACAAACTAACACTCTTCATAGCAATCTGGTTCACACTTCTCCTCCTGCTTCTAACGCTGCTAATACCTTCTCTATTTCCTGTTCATCTTGTCCTATCCAATACTTTGGTGAAACTGGCCAAACACTTAATGGCAGACTTAAGGAACACAAACGACGTGTTAAGTCAGCAGACACAAACAATAATATCTTATGTCATGTTAGGGATTCTTGTTATCATATTGATTGACCTTCTAAAATATATTTTCTTGCCTTTACTTTACACAGACACCGTCTTGTCGAATCGGCTCTGATACACATAAATAGCATAAAGTTCTGCCGTGAAGATGCTAGTAGTCTCCCGAGACATAGCGACACATATAGGTGTGGTCAGGAAAAAACACAGAGTAACCTACACTGTCTGCAGACTTAGACCCATCGGTGAAGTGGGAAGAAAAGTTTTCAAGGAAAATGCGTTTCAAAACTGTAGGAGGGGTAAAAGCTTTAGTCACATGGTTCTTGGTTTTACAAAATTTAGGATGAGATACCCTCCACGGGGGCAAGGACGGAACAACAAAAGGAGAAATACTGGTAACGCTAACCGAAAGAGAATGCAGTAGGCGAGTCAACCGTACAGAAAGAGTGAGGTGGTGAAGGGGAACAGGTACCACAGGAGGGGCAAAAGTCAGAGCACAACATTAGCGAGAGTGAGGGTGTTGTAAGGACTGTGCAAGGTAGCGAAGACAGTAGCGATCACGGCGTTCCTGGGGAGACAAGATGGTGGGTTCAACATACAGGCTGAGGGTAGGAGTCAAACAAAAGGCCCCAGAGCTGAAGCATAGTGCAGAGCATCAAGACGGCGAAGCGTTGAAGAAGCAGACGAGTAAGCAGGGTAATCATAATCGAGTTTAAACAGAACGAGAGAGCAGTGTAAATAGAGGAGCGTTCACCTATCAGCTCCCCAAGATGTATGAGACAAAACCTTAAGGAGGTTATGGGCCTTAGAGCAATCAAATCGGGGGTACGAGATATGGGGCAACCAAAAGAAACAAGAGTCAAAGATTAACCGTGAAAGCTTAGCAGAATCTTTGTACATAAGGGGATGACCATAAAGCGACAAAGAGGGACCTGCTTCCGAGTAAAGGTTATGGCACAAGTCTTTGTTGTAGAGAACTTAAAGCCATGATTGGTGGCCCAAGACGACACGGCATCAATCGCAAGTTGAAGTTGTCGTTGAAGGAAAGGAGAGTCATCACCCCGACAAGAAAAGGTAAGATCATCAACGTAGGGCGCTGAGAAGATGCCAGAAGGTAGGGAGGAAAGAAGAACTTTGAGGGCAACAAGGAAAAGAGTAGTGCTCAGAACACTACCCTGAGGTACACCTTCGTATTGCCGAAAAGAGGCAGAGAGAGTGGTACCAAGACTCACTCTAAAGGAACGACTAGAGAGGAAGCTTTGGAGGAAGTGAGAAAGATTACAACGAAGGCCAAAAGAACGAAGTTGAGACAGAACATGGTATCTCCAGGTGGTGTCCTATACCTTTTCTAGGTAAAAAAAGGACAGCAACGACGGAGATCTTCGCAGCAAAAGCAGTACAAATATAGACCTCCAAGATCACCAAAACATTAGTCATGCTGCGGTACTTGCGAAAGCTAAATTGAGAAGCGGAGAGGTGGTGATTGTGTTCCAAGAACCACATCAGACGAATATTGACCATACGTTTAAAGAGTTTGCAAACGCAACTCGTGAAGGCAATGAGGCGAAGTCCTTAGGTGGTATCCCTAGAGACCCGGGTTTCGAAATAGGGAGAACAACCGCATCGAACCAGCCCTCGGGGACTGACGACAACTCCCAGACACGGTTATACAGATTCAGTAAATACTGAGACGCCCACGGAGGGAGATGGCGAAGCATCTCATAATGAATGTCATCTGAGCCCGCTACCGCAGAACCGCAGAGAGCCAAAGCTGACGGAAAATCGGAGAGAGAGAAGAGATCATTATAGGGAAGTAGGAGATGAGTGCGGAAATCTAAGGGATGATATTCAAAAACGGCCTTACGAAGAAGGTAGGATTGAGGAAGGTGAGAACCGGAGCTAACAGCCGAAAAGTGGGAATCTAGTTCGGTCGGGACTGTTATTGGATCCGCCACAAGAGTACCACGGAGGTGAAGAACCGGCGAGACATCTGGAAAAACTTACCCGCTATCATGCGGATTTTCTTCCAGATCTGCACCAGAGCAGTATCGGACGTAATAGTGGAGACATAAGATTTCCAACTCTCACGTTTAACTGTAAGATTCTTCCAGTTCTGCGCCAGAGGAATATCGGACGTAATGGCGGAGACATAAGATTTCCAACTCTCATGTTTAGCTGTATGAATGGTCCTACGGGCCACCTCACTCGCCTTCCAAACAAAATAAATTAATCGACCGTATGCCGGCGTCGTTTTTTTTAAGGCTGCTCGCTTACAGTGGACAGCTCGAGTATAGTCTGTAATTCACCAGGGAGCGCACTTCCGCGTGTCCCGGGAGGTACAGCGAGAAATAAAGCAAAGGACAGCGTCAAAAACGGTGTCATGAAAGAGGAGGAGGGCTCGAGGGAGAGGCAAAGTGTAGAGGTCGCAGAGAGTAGTGCAGAGGGTGAATATAATCCAGTCAGCCTTGGCAAACTGCCACCTAGGGAAGGAGAGGGGGAGGGTGAAAAGAGAAATAGATAACAAGGATGGGGAAATGGTCACTGTTATGGAGGTCATCATAAACCCGCCACGTGAAATCTAAGTAAAGAGACGACGCGCAGAGAGAAAGATCAAGATAGGAAAGGGTGCGAGTGCGGGAGTTCACATGAGTGGATTCACTAGAATTCAGAAGAGACAGGGCAGAAGAGAGGACAAATGGTTCGAGAAGGCGGCCCCCGGGTGTTTGTCAGAACATCAACCCAGAGGATATGCCGACAGTTGAGTTCACCCAACAAGAGCACAGGCTCTGGTAAGGAGTCCAACAAGTGCTTAAGATCAGTTAAGGAAAACGGGACTTTTGGGGGGAGATAAATGGAACAGACCATATACCATTTACTCACAAAGATGCGAGCTGCAGAACATTGGATAGGAGACTGAAAAAGTAGGGGAACGAAGGGAATAACAGTACAAATCAAGAAAGAAGTAGAGTTATTGGCCCCACCAAAAGCTGGGGGGGAGGGAGGAGAGAAAGGAATAACCACGAAAGTGACCAGGACGAGCGCCATGCACTGGTATCAAAAAGAGAGAGAGGACAGCAACAGAGAACAATGAGGAAACAAAGGCAAAGAAGAACACAGCATATTAAAGGAGTTCAGGATTAGGATCAGGATCAGTGAAATTAGTGTTAGGGGGCATGGGTAAACTTAATAAGGACGATGGAGTTAAGGGAGCAGGAGGACAGACCAGAGGTGGACGGACAAAGTCCGGAGTAGGAAGAGACAACGGAGAGGGGCGGTCAAGGACAGCAGGGGGAGGTGGGGGCAGAAACAGGGGATCGCACCTCAGCAAGGGCAGCAATCTAAAGAGAATCGGGGGCTAAAGGAACCTCCATAGCTGGGACAGGGGACCCGGCCACCGAAATGGGACGGGACGCAGTGATAGAGTCAGAGGTCGGGGGCGAGGAAGAAAACGATGCCATCTTTCCCGCCGGGGAGGATGAAGGAGAGGAACCAGGCTTACGTTTCTGACTCAAAGAGACAGATGTGCCAGAAACAACTTACTGGGCGACAGATTCAATTGTCTCATCAGGAGAAGAGGAATGGGAGCGAACAATATGAAGACTGCTGGGGAGGAAGGACACCAGCTTGGACAGACAGGCGGAGTGGAGGGTCAAGGGACAGGGGGGAGGGCCTGGGAAGAACGAACGGGGGAAGACGGGAAAGAAGACACAGGAGACACGGCAGAATAGGAAGGAAAGAGGTTCAGTTCAGAACGGAAGGGAGCAGGTGAGGTGGGGATGGGCGTATCCAGGTCTAAGGTTGTGAGACGGTTGTGAGACTCAGAAAGAGAGAAAGGCGAGAAGAGGTGGAAAGCAAAACACGTGCATAAGATACGTTAACAAACGAGGAGTCACGGCAGACTTGGCCCCTTGCCGCAGGAAGACAAATGAGCGCGGTGCTTCAAATTATGGATGGCTTCCAAAATTTGTAGTGTATACACTTGCGGGAGAAGGTAGGGTGGGCGTCACCACAACTAAGACATCGAGCTTGGGAAGAAGAGCACTCAGCCTTAGGGTGACCCGAGTCCCCACACATGTGACATAGAGACACCACACTTGTGCATTTGCTCCTACCTTCCTATAAGATTTCCTCCTCCTCACATCTCTCATGCCTTAATGCCCGAGCCTTCCTTGTCTCAGCCATACACAAACTCAGACTTGGTTACAAGTGCTGCTGGGAGGTAATAAACCCAATAGTTAAAGAGTGTTATATTTGTGGAACAGATGCAGAGGCACCACTATTGCATTACTAACTTGATATAAGAAGCAACTGAAGCCCTGCGCATCAACGTCAACATTAATCCAACGAGAGCACCGGCATTAAATGAAAATTCCACAGAAAAACTACAACGATTAGAAAAGCAGTTGAAGAATAGGACACATTAGGGAACATTCTACATCTATTTTCCACCACCAAGATTATGTTAATAAAACAAGACTAAAACCAGTGCGCTAAAACAGAAGCAAAAAAGAAACAGAAAAAGCAGGGAAAACCCTCCTTCATTTAAAACTTTGACCTAAATATCACAGTAACTAGGTTATTGCAAATATCTGAACTAAATTAAGGGCTCACCATAGCCCGTGCTACATAGACATTTTGTTCTGAGCAGCTAAATCTTAAACAACAACAACAACCTTGTCTCATCACATTCGACTTGATAATGGTCCAGGATGGAGCGAAACGTCGTCGTCCCTTTATCTTCTAGTGTGTTGTTCGGTCAACATTTATTCAGCCACGTTATTGTGACTCATCATCTGCGTAGCAGAAATTTACAATACAAGGTGTAACAGTAGGTGTTACATTGCAAGGTGGGGCAATGTTACAGTACACGGTGGTAGGTTACAAAGCAAGGTAAACTTGTTACTGTTACAAAACAAGGTTTCTAGTGTTTCAATACATAGTGTGGAAGTAAGTATTACAATACAAGGTGTGACAGTTACAGCATAAGGGGTTGCAGTAAGTGTTACAATGCAAGGTTTGGTAGCAATTAGTACAATACAAGGTGTGATAGTGTTAGAAAAATTGATGTGAAAGTAAATTTTACAATACAAAGTGTGGAAGTGTTAAAAGTCAAGGTTTGGCAGTTATACAATACAAGGTGTTGCAGTAAGTGTTACAGTGCAAGGTGTGGAAGTATTACAATATAAGGTGTGTATGTGTTAGAAAACATGTTGTGACAGTAAGTGTTACAATATATGGTTTGGCAGAAATACAATATAGGCGCTAGAAACAAGACACTTGGTGTTGTTCTTCAGCTAAATATTGCTCTGGTTAGGCCCTATTAGATTATGCAGTTCTGTTTTGGTCGCCATACTATAGAATGGATTTAAATTCACTTGAACGTGTCTATCGTAGGATGATAAAGTTAATTCCCCAAATAGAAATCTTCATATGAAGAAGATTAATAAAGCTTAAATTGCATTCACTGGAAAGGCAAAGAGTTAGGGGTGACATGATAGAGGTATACAAGTGGATGAATGGACATAACAAAGGGGGATATAATAGGGGATTTAATAGTACCCTAATAATAAAGGGTAAAGTATCGACACAGGACAGAAACCGAAACAATGTGATAAATTGGATAAGTTTAGATTTAGAAAAGACTTTGAAAATACTGATTCGGTAACAGGGTGTTTTGATTTGTGAAAACTCAACCACGTAACGTGGTGGAGGTGGGGTCCCTCGATTTTTTCAAACGTGGGTTGGACATGTATATGAGTGGGATTGGGTGATTATGCATAGGAGCTGCCTCGTATGGGCCAATAGGCCTTCTTCAGTTACCTTTGTTCTATGAACTTATGTTCTTAAATCACTTTTACATCACCTATCGCTGGGTTCACGTTTTGCTCCAAGACCGGAACC
The DNA here is from genome assembly GCA_020271785.1 of Procambarus virginalis. NCBI lineage: Eukaryota > Metazoa > Arthropoda > Malacostraca > Decapoda > Cambaridae > Procambarus > Procambarus virginalis. The sequence goes on from WNGS01156935.1 coordinate 28,114, forward strand.
CATGTCCAAGACTTTTCAAATCTATCTCACCACAAAAAATTCTTAGGCTATTAAAATCAGCTTTTCGAAAATCTGGCACTTTAACAGAATTTTTCCTATAGATCTATTCCATTCTCTGCTAACTCTGATTTCTTTGTGATCACTGTTAGCTAGCTCACTCCCTATTTCGTGTCATTAATTCGTGTTTCCCTGTTAGTTAACCATAAATCTAAAATATTATTTTCCGTATTTATCTTATTATAATAATATTAAATATATTTAATATTAATTTCATAAATTAAAATATTATTATA
>WNGS01156938.1:0-18574 GCA_020271785.1 Procambarus virginalis
TGTGGCGGTAACTCTTCGTTGCTTTTCGACTCTCAATACCAACTTAGTGGTTCGTTATGGTGGACCAAACATGGAGATACTTATATAAAACCTGTGACATAGAGTGTAATAGCAGCAAAACTATTGTTTATGTGTTTATAAACATAATATGAATCACACATATGCACACCATACTTTTGTATAGTATAGCGATTATTCACCACTTTTATTATATAAATATATTACAATACACACTATTGAATAATATTACTGCAAAAAATAAAATAAAATCGATCGGAGACATTGAAACAATTAGGTAATAATATCTTTGTGGCAACTCCCACCTGCCAGCGCGGGTGACGCTGACTGGCTCTGACGACCGCTCTGTCAACGCCCACTTTTCGCCAGACTTCCTCGGTCAATTGCGTCCAAAATATGTCACCTACGATTTTTTTTTTCGCGTGCTCAGGGGCACAAAATTAACGTGTTTAAAAGACGAAAAAAAAATTTGATTTTTTTTTCTCTTGCGCACAGGGATGTAAATGTCCCCAGGACCCCTGAGCAGTGTAAGGGTTAAAAAACTCTAGAAAACTAGTAACTCTAGAATAAACAGAATATGAATGTTCTACAGAGGTATCTATACCCCAAGTTTCAGAGGACAGTGATTCTCTCCAACAGAGCACAAGACCATCTAGAGTCGCTGCTCAGCAATGAAGCTGAAACTTAAGCAATACTTTGATTCTGCCTAAGTGCAGAGAATTCATCATTTGAGTTTAAGGTGATCATGATGATACAGTGATGGGTTAATGTCCAGCAACTCAACAGTTACAAATCACAATGACCCTAAACAGTAACTCAATGTAGTATCGAAGTCTCGTTGATCTTGATGACCTAATAATTAATATTTTCATTTTTAAATTAACACTTAACTGCGCCAACCAAGTATTCTCGGTCGGCGGGAAACTGCGCCATGGAGAAACTCTTTTTGATCTCTTTGATCTTGAATGACCTAATAATTAATATTTTCATTTTTAAAATAATGTTAACAATATAGACTACAATTTATACAGCATTATCATTCTGTCTCATTACAGATCATAACCATTACAGATCATAACTCATTACAGATCATAATGTTCTTGGGAATATTTCTGAGTTTGCAGAACCATTTAAGGACTAAGTAATTCAATCATTACATGTCATAGTAACCTTGGTCTTTGAGTCTACTGTAGGCTTTAGAAAGCTCTTGAGTATAAAGGTTTAATCATTCAATATTTTCAATACTTAATTTATATTCCCATAATGACTTAGTCATATCTGTGCTACAGATTCAGGACATCCGTTATGTGCGTACTAACGTACTACATACTAACTCATGAATATACCTTCAGGGCAGAGAGACAAGTACATGAGTACAAGACTTTAGCTGTGACCCAAGATCTCTCCACCTGGAGTAATGTTGGAAATATCCAGCACTTGTTTTTCATTTCAATATTCAAATAAATGATTCTTGTATTAACCATAGTAATTTACTAATATTACTTACTTGTAGATTAATCATATAAATTCTTTACCTACTGCGCAATTTATTTTAACGAATATTTGTACTTCATGGCGTAGGTGCTTCCAATCACTTAGCATAGGGAAAGATAATATCCACATACCAGAGAATTAAATTCTATTCTCACTATGTATTCAATTCAAATTCACTAGTCAAAATTCTTTGCTAAGAACTATTGACTGATGCTATATAAAACAGTGATCACATTAATTTGCATTATTAACTGAAGATCACAAGATAACAGTAATCCTTGTTATCTCAGAGTTAACATGGAGGCATGAAATTCTACCTCCTTTCTCGTCTATATGAACTCTGTTCATTTTAATTATTATTGACAAGAATATATGTAAATTACCTCCTTATATTATCAAACCCAGCTTAATGTCTCACAAAATAGAGTATCATTAGCAAGAATTCTCCGTTTTATTGCTATGTGCTTTTGTGCATGCATCATTGAGAAGGAAGAGAGAAGAGAGGACACGCCATTATTTCATGATGACTTACCTAGCAAGAGCGGCCATCTTACCAACCAGGTTGCACAGTTTACATAATTTTATGGGCTATTCAGAGGGCATTCAGGCAGCAGCGAGTGTCTGGGCACTGCAGTAACTCCAGCATCGTTCAAATGGTCATTTTGGCGAGCAACAACTGATTAAGTTTGGTACTTATTGAGATCTCTTTATGACAAACGTGTAAACTTGCTTGTCGTTATGATGCAGGCCTCTTCTTAACAAAAAAAGTAAACCCCATTCTGGACTATACTCTCACATTTATTTACAGATAGAAGAAATTTAATCTCGAAGCATACAGTTTTTACAAATCCATTGTAATTTCACCTTGTGCCAGAGCAACACTAGGGTAGATAAAACTTTCCTGTGATGATCCAGGACCGCATGTCTAGACAAGCCAAGTGAAGCATCCCCTTTGATTCCCACTTCTATCTCGCCCATACAGCTAAGCTGTTTGAATTATTTTGTAGTACTAACCATTAGTGCATTATTGATCTTCCAAATAGATCGTTTTATTAATAACCATTTATTAGCCATTAATAATTAGATATTTTCCATCTTCCTAATGGCATAATGAAGTTAATTGACATTTATTTTGCAGTACAATAACATATTTTGTATCCATGATTTATTCTGATGAAGAACCAGCATCGAATGATTGTGCTAATGACGTAGTAGTTCTTAGCGCCAGTACCCCCAATTTGTGCGAGTGAGATTGACTCTTAATTAAGTATGATATACAGGGGAGATAGATGCTGAGCGGACAGAACACTGGACGCGTGATCCTGTGGTCCCAGATTCGATCCCGGGCGCCAGCGAGAAACAATGGGCAGAATTTCTTTCACCCTGTGTACCTGTTACCTAGCAGTAAATAGGTACCTGGGAGTTAGTCAGCTGTCACGGGCTGCTTCCTGGGGGTGTAGGCCTGGTCGAGGACCGAGCCACGGGGACACTAAGCCTCGAAATCATCACAAGATCTCAAATCCATAGGCACTTGTTCGTGGATTTATTTCAATACATTTGCTCATTTCACTTTTCCTCTTTTTCACAAAAGTGGTGGTCCTTCACAGTTATCGAATATATGATTATTTTGATTAATATATTTGAGTCAAATTTTCCACACCAAAGATGCATTCATGAATTTTAATATTCTGTTAATTAATTTAACACATAACTTTTCTTAAATAGGATTAATATTCGTATTTGCATATTGTGCATATTAGGCACTGGTTATGTTAGGTTAGGTGTTTAGGTTCTGTTGGTGACAATTTGTATTTGTAGTACATGGGTGAAGGATTTACAGCGTTGTGGTTAGGACAAAATTCATCAGTGAGGGGCTCGTCCTGGAAGTCTTCGAGCATTATCAGTTGTGAATCGTGTGTAAACCATTTTTCATTCATAGACCTTGTTTTTTGATGGGTGCATGGCGTCACTTTTGGCCTTGTTTATGAAAACGGGCTGGTTTATGAAGGCTGAATCTTCAATTTGTTCAGGGTTCACAGAAAGCAAAATCGTCCTGAAGCTTCAGTATTTGACTCATTTCTTGTTGTCAACTGTGAAACTTCCATCACCCTTGCGCAGGGCCTGATGCTGGATGCCGTGTTTGTTCTTGTTTTTGCATATGAGAAAAAGTATTTCGAGTACTCTCTATTTCACTTATGGCCTTTTGCTGACTTTGCCTCTCTTGAATTTAAATGATTCTTTGAGCTTGAGCTAATAGATCAGTAGATAATCTATATTTCCTATATAGCCTTCCTCATTATTGCTGGGATAGAGTGTGACATTTAAGATGTTCTGCTATTTGTTTTCTTTGCCTATAGAGGGAGTGCCGTTCCCATTCTGATATGCATCTGGTCTTTATCTTTTTATTCGTGGTATATGCTTCTACGTATTTCTAGTGCTACTGTGCCTATTTTCTCAAAACACTAGTTTAAATCTGCATTATGTAGTGTTCTAACCAGCACTCTTCGGCGAGGTCTTGGTTTATTCGTTCCCGTTAATCAGTTAGTTATTAAATTGAATTCTCCTCCTCTTGGATTTCAGATTGGCTGTACAGGTCTATTGTCCATGCTCGTCTGAATTCGATTAGGGTGTGATTTGAATAACAAATAGTTGTGATCACTATTTTCCTAATCAGTAATCATTGTTTGTAAAAAAAATTCTGGGCTGTTTTCTGTCCTAGTTGCTCTACTATTTGCTGGTTTAAAGCAAATCTGTCAACATCTGCAAGCGGTCATTTGTATGTGACTGTTCATTCAGACTGCTCATGGGATTCTCTCTGCTATAACAGTATTTGCCACATTTTTACCATTTTAGATGTCTTACGTTGAAATCACCAAGCAAGATGATGTTAGTGACCAGGTTTCTGAGGTTTTCCAAGCAGTATTCTATTTTCATAAGTTAGTCTTTAAACGACTGAGGATTTGCATCTGGCGATTTATATACAAGGACAATCATCACATTTTGAATTTCTATTTTGATTATCAGCTCTTGCCTGTCGCAGTTGCTGGACCACTATGATATGGCATTAGATGCTATGGAAGACAAACAAAACGCTGATGTAATTTACACAGATTTTGCAAAAGCTTTTGATAAATGTGACCATGTGTTATTGCCCATAAATGCGCTCAAAAGGAATTACCGGAAAAGTAGGCAGATGGATCTACAATTCCTGACCAACAGAACCCAATGTGTAATAGTCAACAAAATAAAATCAAACCCGTCAACCGTTAAAGCTCAGTCCCCCAGGGTACTGTGCTTGCTCCAGTACTTTTTCTCATCCTTATATCGGACATAGACAAGAACAAACCTATAGCACTGTATCATCCTTTGCAGATGACACTAGGATCTTCATGAGAGTAGGCAACATAGAGGACACGGCGAACCTCCAGTCAGATGTAGATCAGGTCTTTCTATGGGCTACAGAAAATAATATGGTGTTTTAACGAAGACAAGTCCAGCTCATGCGCTATGGAAAGAATGAAAATATAAAACTGAAACCACGTACAAAACTCAGGCAAATCATAACATAGAACGAAAAGGCAACAATGTAAAGGATCTGGGTGACTCATGTCGGAAGACCTTACCTTTAAAGAACACAATAAAGTAGCCGTCACAACTGCAAGAAAAATGTCAGGTCAGGTTGGATACAAGAACTTTTCACACTAGAGATGCTATACCGATGATGACACTTTTCAAAACGCTTGTGCTCTCTAGAGTGGAGTACTGCTGCACAATGACAGCCCCTTTCACTGCGGGTGAAATTGCTGACCTGGAGAGCGTGCAGAGATCCTTTACTGCTAGAATCCACTCGGTAAAACATCTAAACTATGGGGACCGACTAAAGAGCCTAAATCTGTATTCCCTTGAGCGCAGGCGGGAGAGATACATAATAATTTACACGTGGAAAATATTAGAGGGGCTGGTCCCAAAACTGCACACAGAAATAACTCACATGAGACCAGAAGACATGGCAGGATGTGCAGAATACCCCGTTGAAAAGCAGAGGTGCAACTGGTACTCTGAGAGAGAAACTCTATCAACATCAGAGGCCCGAGACTGTTCAACACGCTTCCACTACACATAAGGGACATAACTGGCAAACCCCTCACAGTGTTCAAGAGAGAACTGGATAAGCACCTCCAAAGGATACCTGATCAACCAGGCTGTGACTCATACGTCAGGCTGCGAGCAGCCGCGTCCAACAGCTGGTTGATCAGTCCAGCAACCGGAGGCCTGGTCGATGACCGGGCCGCGGGGACGATAAGCCCCGGAAGCACCTCAAGGTATCCTCAAGGTTTCCACCATATCCTTTGTGTGTGTTTGGGGCAGATGAGTGTCTTTGTGTACAGGCAGACCTCACCGGTAGCGTGGTTTCCTATCACATCTGAAAATATTGTACTCTGGGTCTCATATTTCACGTCATAATAGTCCTTAGTGTGAGTTCCAATTAAACTGCAAACATTGCATTTGCCTCATTTAAGAGGCCAGTTATAACGTGGACTTTTGTATGGTGTTTGATGCCTTGTATGTTGCCAAATATGAAAGATGTCGTATTTGTGAAAGTACTGGTATTTTACTTGGTGTTAGTATCGTGGTTCTGGTAGGGATGCCTCCTTATTGTTGTCGTGTGTTAGCATATGTCGGGTTGACGGTAAATTCTTTTACTCACTCTCTTACTAGAAAAATCGGCTGGTATGTATGGATGGGTGTTGCTGATTCATAATAGCATTCTTCTGATTTTAATCGCTTTGTTCCTTTGATATAAAAATCTGGGCATTGAATGTAAAACACTCCATTTTGGTTAGCAAATTTTTTGTTTAAGTGGAAGTATTTACAGTTATAAGAGCGACACGTTCCTTTATTTAGGGAATTTCTGCAGTTTCTTATGTGATTATATTTGCTTGTCCCATTTGTTCTTCCTGATGGCCCATATTTACATACATCATGTGCATAAACTCGACAAGTTTCACGTTCATGCTTTGTTTGATTATCATGGTTTATCTCCACTACACTCAGTGTTGGCCCTTTACTGACAGATGTAGAAGCGAATCCTGGCAGATTTCTGTTGTTGCTCACTAACTTTCATTTGTCCTTTTTTGTCCTTTTATGGTGTAACCGCATTCACACTCAACATATTATATTTAGTTGCTCAAAATATCCATTGTTTCCTCAAAGACCATCCTTAGGGTCATAACAATAATATGAAATTTGAGTAAACGAAATATTTCAAATAATTTACCAATTACATTTCTGGCATATGTTTAATTGTCTGGTGTTAGTGTCAGCTTCATCACGTCTTAATGGGTATCAATAATGAATCAATAATAATTCATCCTCACCCCTTCAGCAATGATAAAAATAGCAAATTAATACATGGAGCCACGAACTCCGATGTTACAGTAACAAATATATAAATAAACAGATATTGTATGAAAATAATAATAATAATGAAGTGCACATAATTATTGATTACTAAAAAGGAAATTTGCAAAGACAAGAATAATATCTGCATTTATTAGCATTAAATACACAGTGACTCAGTATTTTGAGTTGGAAAACTATTGTGAATTTTTTGCTGGAACAAGGGATAATTATATAAATTAATATCCCAAGGAGAAATCCCATTCAAAGATCAAGATAACTGTCATTCGATGAGATCAGAACTAACTAGTGACTAGGAAGACAACAAGACCATATACATGAGTCCCAAAAATTCTGAGAATAATCTTCCAGTTATGAGAAGATAAAAGCATGCTGAAGGAGTCATTTTATACACAATTTGCTTGCTATTTAATAAACCATTCTTGAATGTTGCACATCATCCCTAATGACAGTTTGAGCGCGGAATCCTGCATGACTCGGGGTGTGTCTAGACACTGGTCAGTAATAGTAGACAAGACCAGACCCAGCAGCCAGCGTCCCCCAGTACACCAGGTTGAACACCGAGAACAAGACCAGGACAGAGTACCTCGACACTATCGTCAAGAACCTCTCATCGAACTTCATCTTGGGAAGATCCAAGGAAAAGATGGAGCGATGGCTTACTGGAGCATCACTATCCATAGCCGCACCTTCTGCAGGAGTCACCTTTATGACGGACACCAAAGAACTGCCTGAAGCGGCGCTCACCCACTTCTTGGTCTTGGCAGAATTCGGTCTTCCCCCATCGCCGTAGTCGATCTGAAGGTCGATGATCATGTGGAAGAGAATGATGATGAAGACGAGGATGATGCAGAAGAGGAGCCATATGTCGACCACCTTGAAGTAGGAGGTTTTGGGCAGGGAGGAGGACACCTGGGTGAAGAGGGTCGCCAGTACTAACAGAGCAGTCAAGGCAGTCATCACACGCACCTGCAGCATCAACAGTCGTCAATGTGTGAACAGAAAAAAAGCAGAGATAGACATACAGGATTAGAGCTAATGTGTATTTAATACTTTTTCAGAAGAAAGAGAACAAGCTTCAGGAATATCACGAAACGAGAAGCAGAAGAAAATGATTAGAAAATAGAGATTATTGCAGAAAAAAAAGCAAAATATTATCAATGGAATTTACAAGTGCAAGAAACTGAGAATGAAGCACAATCAACATAACTCTAATCAGAACCTAAGAATGCTGGAAACAGCAGAAAACTTACTGGTCCATAAGTGGCAGCTTCTATTTATATCCACCCAAACTAATTCATAAATATGTCTAACCTACGATTGAATCGATCAAGAGACCCAACAACTATTGTGTTATCGGGTAACTGGTTCCAGAATTCCACAACTCTGTTACCAAACTAGTATGGTTAGCTATCAAGAAAACCTAGCTTCATAATCTTACATTTGTCACCTTTAAACTGCCACTACTAGTCTTTTGTCCATTTCAAACCACTATCCAGATCATCTTCAATTGACTTTAAGTCTCCTTCAGAGATGTTTTCCGCCCGATGTTCGTATCGCTGGCAAATTTGCAAATATTGCTGCTCAAACCAGAATTCAAATCAGGTATATGATATATATATATATATATATATATTATAATATATATATATATATATATATATATATATATATATATATATATATATATATATATATATATATATATATATATTATATATATATATATATATATATGTTATTAAATATGACCGAAAAAGTAAGATTAATAATTCTAACACGAATTTTCTCAATTTTCCTTATGTTTGTTTTTACTGATGACGGTAAATGAAAAATCAATTCTCCAAAATTCATTCTTTATTTCTTAGTCTGACGCGACACTTGAGCGCGTTTCGTAAAACTTATTACATTTTCAAAGACTTTAGTTACACACACACAGAACAACTATAACTGAACAGAGTTTAAACAGCTTTTCTTTTTTATACCTGCATTTGGGTGAGGTGACATGTTACAATGGTTTGGGGTGAGGTGAGAACAAACACAGAACACGAAACAATGGGTATAAGCTAAGGGAAGAATAGATCTGTAACTGCAGAAGGCCTATTGGCCCGTATTTCTTGATGTTTCTATATTGGAGCGGAGTCTTGAAGTGGGTAGAATATAGTTGTGCGTTAATTGGCTGTTGATTGCTGGTGTTGACTTCTTGATGTGTAGTGCCTCGCAGATGTCAAGCCGCCTGTTGTCGCTGTATCTATCAATGATTTCTGTGTTGTTTGTTAAGATTTCTCTGGTGATGGTTTGGTTGTGGGAAGAGATTATATGTTCCTTGATAGAGCCCTGTTGCTTATGCATCGTTAATCGCCTGGAAAGAGATGTTGTTGTCTTGCCTATATATTGAGTTCTTTGGGGCTTACAGTCCCCAAGTGGGCATTTGAAGGCATAGACGACATTGGTCTCTTTCAAAGCGTTCTGCTTTGTGTCTGGAGAGTTTCTCATGAGTAGGTTGGCAGTTTTCTTGGTTTTATAGTAAATCGTCAATTGTATCTTCTGATTTTTGTCTGTAGGGATAACGTTTCTATTAACAATATCTTTCAGGACCCTTTCCTCCGTTTTATGAGCTGTGGAGAAGAAGTTCCTGTAAAATAGTCTAATAGGGGGTATAGGTGTTGTGTTAGTTGTATCTTCAGAGGTTGCATGGCGTTTCACTTTCCTTCTTATGATGTCTTCAATGAAACCATTGGAGAAGCCGTTGTTGACTAGGACCTGCCTTACTCTACAGAGTTCTTCGTCGACTTGCTTCCATTCTGAGCTGTGGCTGAGAGCACGGTCGACATAAGCGTTAACAACACTCCTCTTGTACCTATCTGGGCAGTCACTGTTGGCATTTAGGCACATTCCTATGTTTGTTTCCTTAGTGTAGACTGCAGTGTGGAAACCTCCGCTCCTTTCCATGACTGTTACATCTAGAAAGGGCAGCTTCCCATCCTTCTCCATCTCGTAAGTGAAACGTAACACAGAATTCTGCTCAAACGCTTCTTTCAGCTCCTGCAGATGTCTGACATCAGGTACCTGTGTAAAAATGTCGTCAACATACCTGCAGTATATGGCCGGTTTCAAGTTCAAGTCGACTAAGACTTTTTCCTCAATAGTACCCATGTAGAAGTTTGCAAACAGGACGCCTAGGGGAGAACCCATAGCGACCCCATCTACTTGCTTATACATGTGCCCATCCGGGCTCAAGAAGGGTGCCTCCTTAGTACAAGCTTGGAGTAGTTTCCTCAGGATATTTTCTGGCATGTCAAGGGGAGTACAGGCCGGGTCTCGATACACTCGGTCCACTATCATCCCGATTGTTTCATCCACAGGTACGTTGGTGAACAGTGATTCTACGTCCAACGATGCTCTTATCCCTGTAGCCCGTGTTCCCCGCAGTAAGTCAACAAATTCCTTCGGGGATTTCAGGCTGAAGTTGCACGGGACATAAGGAGTCAGTAAGCCGTTGAGTCGTTTCGCCAGTCTGTACGTGGGTGTGGGTATCTGGCTGATAATTGGCCGAAGTGGGTTTCCAGGCTTATGCGTCTTGACGTTTCCATACGCATATCCAGGTTTATATTCTCCAATAATCTTTGGCAGGTGGAGTCCGGATTTCTTGGCATTCACAGTTTCAATCAACTTGTTGACCTTTGTTTTCAATTCGGCTGTAGTGTCCTTCGTTACCCTTTGGAATTTAGTTTGGTCAGAGAGTATGTGGTTCATTTTCGCCAGATATTCGTCTTTCTTAAGGATGACGTATATTGGCGACTTGTCGCCTCTCCTGACAACTATCTCCTTGTTCTCACGAAGGCTCTTGGCTGCCGCTTTGAGCTCGGGGGTCAGTATGGTACTTCTGTAGTTGCCTCGATTCTTTCCTCCTTCTGCAATAAGTTCAGCTTGTAAGGTGTCTTTGGTGGTGACCTTCTTTTGTGCTTCGAGGTCAAATATGTCGTCCAACAGGATCTCCAACTCCACTTTCCGGGCCAACGAACTTGGTCTGGACATAACGTGACAGTTTATACCCAGATTTATACCTAGGCTGAGAAATGCGTTCTGGCTACTAGGTACGACATATATATATATATATATATATATATATATATATATATATATATATATATATATATATATATATATATATATATATAATATATATATACCAAAACATACAAAAAAATAATAGGGGTGGTAGGAGAGGAAAAGAATTAAGTATTCGGTGAGAATCTACAAGATCTTCTCTGAATGCTCTTTGTTTTCTTCTTCGAGGATGTGGGTCCCTGCAATTGCACCAGAGGTGGTACCCCTAATATATATATATATATATATATATATATATATTAGTATATTTTGGTAGCAGTCTTTCCTGTAGACATATGTTATTAAATATGACCGAAAAAATAAGATTAATAATTCTAACACGAATTTTCTCAATTTTCCTTATGTTTGTTTTTACTGATGACGGTAAATGAAAAATCAATTCTCCAAAATTCATTCTTTATTTCTTAGTCTGACGCGACACTTGAGCGCGTTTCGTAAAACTTATTACATTTTCAAAGACTTTAGTTACACACACTGAACAGAGTTTAAACAGCTTTTCTTTTTTATACCTGCATTTGGGTGAGGTGACATGTTACAATGGTTTGGGGTGAGGTGAGAACAAACACAGAACACGAAACAATGGGTATAAGCTAAAGGAAAGAATAGATCTGTAACTGCAGAAGGCCTATTGGCCCATATTTCTTGATGTTTCTATATTGGAGCGGAGTCTTGAAGTGGGTAGAATATAGTTGTGCGTTAATTGGCTGTTGTCAACAGCCAATTAACGCACAACTATATTCTACCCACTTCAAGACTCCGCTCCAATATAGAAACATCAAGAAATATGGGCCAATAGGCCTTCTGCAGTTACAGATCTATTCTTTCCTTTAGCTTATACCCATTGTTTCGTGTTCTGTGTTTGTTCTCACCTCACCCCAAACCATTGTAACATGTCACCTCACCCAAATGCAGGTATAAAAAAGAAAAGCTGTTTAAACTCTGTTCAGTGTGTGTAACTAAAGTCTTTGAAAATGTAATAAGTTTTACGAAACGCGCTCAAGTGTCGCGTCAGACTAAGAAATAAAGAATGAATTTTGGAGAATTGATTTTTCATTTACCGTCATCAGTAAAAACAAACATAAGGAAAATTGAGAAAATTCGTGTTAGAATTATTAATCTTACTTTTTCGGTCATATTTAATAACATATATATATATATATATATATATATATATATATATATATATATATATATATATATATATATATATATATATATATATATTATGAACAACAAATGTATCAAAACAGAGTCTTGAGGCACTTCACATACAACAGCTTACCACTATACCTTAACTCTATTTATTTTGACTTTTTCGGCTGACGGCATAACATCAAGTTCTTCATTGGCAAATACAGAGACAAATTATTTATTTAAAATACTACTCATCTCATTGTCATCATCAGTTATCTGACCTGTCTCAGTTTTTAATGGACCTGTCCTTTTCTTAATCTTTGTTTGATATAACTGGAAAGTGAGGGGTGGCTGGCAGCCACAGTGAGAGGGTGTATTAGCTGGAGCTCCAGTTGTGTTTTGATACGAATAATGAAAGGTGAAGTGAGGGAGCTGGTTCAGCTATAAGCAGCTCTGAAGAAAGAGTTGGATTCGCTGCAGGAGGAACTAAGGTAGATGAAACAACGTATCTACCTTAAAAAGAAAGCAAAGTAGAAGAGCAGCATTAGGAAGTCTTCGTCTTGGAGAGTCTCGAAGGTAGAGGGGAAGATAATGAGTCACAATCACGTGCGTGAAGACATGATGACCAAACCACACATCAGAGGATGGAAAATGACAACATGTCGATTTGTTCAAACGACGACGCTTCGGTCAATCCTAGACCGTTATCGACTCAAATGATTTGATAATGGTCCAGGACGGACCGAAACGAGGTCGTTTCGGTCTTTTTTGATCAAAAGATGTGTGGTTTGGTCATAAAGGACAGGGGACATAATAAGACTCTGACAAGGTCTTAAACAGTTGTCCAAAAGACTACCAAGTCATTCGTCGAGCTGGAAGACCAGTGCTGCAGGGAGGCTGCACTTCACCCGAAAGGTAAGGCAATGAAAGGATCATCGGTAGAGGAAGAAGGTAAACGTATTTTGGTTGTGGATAATTCCAAGCGAGGTATTTTGATATAGCTTTTTGTGCCAGAGATAGGAGAACCGGTTACGGGTTTGCTATTCGGGAGCAAAATATTGTAAACAACATGAATGATATTATGGCTGAAAATGGAAACAAACCCATTATATATAACAGTGCCTGTGGAAATGTTGTAGGACGAGTTAGGAGTAAGGCACTAATGCAGAAATTTAAAGCAGCTGTATAATTAGTTGAGAACATGGGAGGGATTCCGTTTATGGTAGACATTTTTCAAAGAAAAGGAGTTGCAAATGAATGGTAATCGAGGGCACTTGGTGTCAATTGCCGTCTGGATAAATAATGTAAATCAAAGACAATATAATTAAATGATAACTGGGAACTCTTTTATGTAAGAAATTATTATATGTATTCTATAGATGGGGTTCATTTATCTACGGCTGGAGTTGTTGCCATTGCCAACTTTTTAGAATCTGTGGTTGGAGGGGGTTTGTTTTGGTTTATTCTCCTAGTACATTGTGGTATGCGAATAGATTATAGGAAAGGTGAAACTAAAAGTATGTGTGCATAGGGGAAAAGAATTGCTAAAAGGAACAAGGATGGTATAGGGCCTCAAAATAACAATATCTTTAAGGTGTATTACAATAACAGTAGGAGTGTAAGAGATAAAATTAAAGATTTAAATACATAGAGAGTAATCACACTAACTTTACTGCATCAATGAGAAAAGCTGTAGGAGCCGTGATGAAGATTCGCATTTATGCACAGGGTGTTCCCAATCGTTAAACCATGTTGTGGTCTAGTCGTCTAGAGCATGTGCCTGGGAATACCCAACGTGTAAGTTCAAATCCTCATCATGGCTCATACGGAAATTCTTAAAGATTTAAAGGTTTTTGTCTGCACAGACGCATCAAATATTATTGCAGTTACCGAAACATGGGTAAATATAGAAAACAGGGAACCATTAGCAGAATATCAAATAAATGAATTTAAACAAATTCATACAGATAGACATATTAGACAGGGAGGGGGAGTAGCCATATATATATCAGGGAAAATGTAAAATGTAGTTTCAAATAGAAAATCACAACGAATTCTTACTTACACAGAAACTGTTTGGTTAGAATTAAAAGAAAAGGATAAAAATCGTATAAAAGGAGTTAAATACAGGAGCTCAAACTTAGTCAGAATGAAAACAAAGCATCTATGGAATGAAATATCTAGAACAAACAGAATTTATGTCATGGGTAACTTTAATTTTAGTGGAATGAACTGGCTCAACAACAGGGAATACCGAAACAGAAGATTTGTTAAAATTAGTTGATGATTGCTTTCTGATGCAACACAGAGGAACAAAAGGATTAAGAATGGGGAAATCAGTCTAAAACAAGAATTCGTCCAGCTGGTTGGAAATGTTAAAAAAGAGAAGGCAAAAAGAAATTATAAAGATAAATAAAAGCAAAATGAAGAATAGTAAAAGCAAAAGAAACTATTTCCACTACATGGAAATTTTGTTCGGTGAAGCTGCATCTAAAGCAACAAAAAACAGTAGATTTGACTCATATTGGACTTGTGTAGTTTCCTTCATTCTTGTGTTATGAGTGAGCAGCACGGGACGAGAAATATTTAAAAGAGAAATGTTACATAAAAATGAACGGAAACAGTAAATATTTTGATAGCGTTTAGTTAACTGGTAACGGTCTCATAGATGTACACAGGCGACAGTAAATCATATAAAAGTTCATAATAGACTCGATCAGTTCGTGCTGAATGGTTTCTAACACTAAACATTGGTTTCTTTTACACACAGCAACGATATCTCTGATAACCTGACAACAGAGTCAGGAAACACATTTTACCCCAGTCGTTCCTAAATCTAAACTTAATAAGTTATTATGTATTGTTTAGTTTTCTATTTTGTGTTATTGTACCTAATACCTCATTATGATCTGTTTTAAATTAAAGTTCCTTTCGAACTCTTCCCCTTCCTCGAAAATACAAAGTAAGCTTTTTTAGTATGTCTTTATATATAAGGTTTCTATTTGTAGGATTAACTTTGTCATCCTCGCTGAACGCATTCTTCGTTGAATGCGTTCTTCGACAAACACATTCTTTACTTGAACGCTTGCTCACAAGAGGGATGGACGGATTTATGCACCTCAAAGATAGACCTACAAGTGGACAGATGGACATAAATTCTTCTAAAACTGACGAGTTCATCCATCCTGAAGCATTACTTACACACCTCGAAAATAGACCATCATGTAGACTTACTCACTTCAAAGAGGGACAAATAACGTTAACAAACACGTTAACATACTCACCTCGAAAATGTTTGGCCTAAAGAAGAGGGTTCCGTAGCTGATGACGAGGAGGATGAGCGTTGGAATGTAGATGTTGAGCATGGCATACCCGTAGCGACGGATGAGCTCGACGTGAACACTCATCCGGCTGTAGTGTCTGTCGTTGTCCACCTGCAGGTTGATCTTCCCGATGCCATACTCCACCAGGAACTTTGGGCCCAGATACTCCACAAAGGAACCTATGGCAGCGTTTACTAGTGAGTAGATGAGCTCGTGAGACAACCACTGTTGCTGAGCATACTTTCCTATTATTATTTTATTTTATTATTCATAATAGTGTTAGTGTCATTTGTGGATAAGCTCACCCAGACCCCTGCAAACAATCAACAGCTTCTCGCTCTTCCTATAGAAGAAAATGTTGTGAACATTAAGAGTGGTAAGATTAGGCTGTGAGAGATAGCATATGGGCAAAGAACCCATGTCTGAAATCGATGAAAAAAAACAAGTGTTCTTCCTCCTATTTTCATCGTGGGTAAAACGATCCCACCCAATACATTTTCTAAGAGGCAATCGGAGATCAGGCGGTGAAGTCCAGATGATTTATGAGTGGGTTACAATTTCAGTCCAGCTCTTTTCCCTACTCTGAGATACGTCTGCTTCGAAAACAGTTCATTCAATATATATATTTTTGTTTTCACACATATATACTCACATACCATGAATGGTATGTCTGGTAAGATACTGAAGAGAAGTGAAGCACTTGTAAATAAAAAAAAATCATAACAGAAGGACAACATGCATTCACTTATGGGGGACGTTTTGCGAGAGGTATATATTAAATATTATGCTAAAAATACTGATCAAATAAAAAAAATCGTGATCTTACTGCATTTTCCTGGACTACCATACAGTCGTCAATACTAAGTCACATTTCAGGCCACTATAGAGACTTAAAAAGCAAACAAGAGTAGCCAAAATCATGATGAACTGGGGTGAGCATATGTCTATCTTACACCAGGCAGAGAAAGTAAGAGTGAGAAGAGAGAGATCAGGACACGGAATATACATCAGAGCACTACTGGGATAAGCACTACAACCCTCACGGTCCTGATATATGTTGATGACTTACTGAGGAAGCAAACCAGTAATAAACTAAAGATAGCAATGAGCTATATAGCATGGTATAGGTTAAACAATATTTAAGAATTTCTAGACATTTTTCACGATGCCTTTACCAGAGCAGAAAGACATAAATAACATAGGAGATGTCATATGAAGTAGCTTTACCGATGATTTCAAAGAACATAGTGCAATGTGAAGTAGTGGGATATCAAGTTGCCGAAGATCCTAACATTCAGATCATTCCACGGTGAAGTAGGTGAGTAAGAGGTACAATGCAGGTCGGACAGGAATGAGTAATCCCCTGTATCATAAAGTACCCGTAAGTTAATGGGTAATAATTGGTTAATAAGCCTTAAGAAACTAACAAAAAGACTTTTGACACCCAAATTCTGCATCAAACTTAAAGGAACAGTTCGTGATACATCAGATTTTTTTGTATTGATCCTATTCAAAATATTAATTATTATATAATATTATATAACTACAGCTGTACAACTATATATAATTATACTTATAATTATATTTATAATGGAACCAAAATAACAGATGTTATATTTGTGCAAATTATATTTGTGCTATTAATCGTTTCTAATTTAGATCTTCGGTCATAAAGTGGACTTAATGCCCAAAGAAGGTTGTGTCCATTTCAGACTTTGTAAAACTAAGTCCATTAAACCTTATGCTTTTCTCTGCACTTGTAATATGAAATATATAGTAATATACTTTGTAACAAACTCGTTTACTCAGTGATAGTTATTGTACTGAATAATTCTTATTAAAATTATTGTTTGAAATACTGGATAGGTTAACCAGTAAACCATTTTATTAGCAGCGTTTTCTGCATTTAATATTATATAATCTTTATTATATTTAGATAACGAAGTCAGGTTGGTGAGAGCAGAACACTTATTACCAGTGTGACCTTCCTCATCTCACAACTTTTAAGCCACAGAAGGAGAGGATATGCACCATCTACCACAGTTTACCAGCTAAGCTGATATTTTCTATTTCTAGAGTTCTTTAATTAATTTACAGAGGATAACCTCCTCCCTTCCAGTGGTAGCATTATTTGTGAGGAGGTTTTACTATCTAATTTAATACCCTCATATCTCCTCTTCACTTTCTCTTCCCACACTCCATATATATCTCCTTCACTTTCTATTCCCACACCCCTCATATCTCCTCTTCACTTTCTCTTCCCACACCCTCATATCTCTTTTTCACTTACTCTCCCCACCCTCATATGTCATCTTCCCTTTCTCATCCCAAACCTCCCCATATATCTTCACTTTTCTCTTCCCAGACCCTCATATCTCTACTTCACTATCTCTTCCCACACCCTAATATATCTCCTTCACTGTCTCTTCCCCACACCCTAATATCTCTCCTTCACTTTCATTTTTGACACCCTCCTGGCTCTCCTTCACTTTCTCTTCCAACACCTTTCTGGCGTTTTTTTACTTTCTCTTCCAACACCCTTATATCCCTCCCTCATTTTCTCTTCTTACAACCTGCTGTCTCTCCATCACTTTCTCCCCCTCACTCTCCTCTATGGTGTCCACAGACCTGAAGAGTTGAAGATGAGATAGTCGGTGGAGGCTGACTGTATCTGGAGGAGCATGGAGCACGTCTGGATGTCGAAGGGATAGAGCAAGAGGTCGAAGTTGCAGGTGAAGATAGTGCTGTACTTGCGAGTGGTAGACAAGGTGTTCGTGACCCCTTGGTAAATCTCCACTGGAGCAGCAACACAGACGGATGGATGATCAACTCAGTTTAAGAACAATATAAACAATGGAAGTAACTATTATAGTGCGACTATATTACTCTCATGTAAAGACCAAATTTAGCCCATGTTTACAAGGACAAAAGAAAATAGGTTATATAAATTAAATTAAGTTTCCAAAATACTTTTTTTATTCATATATCCGTTTTCTGTTTGACTTTTCTCTTATAGACGAAATTAAAACAATGTTCCTAGTCACTGAATTTGT
>WNGS01156943.1:0-13613 GCA_020271785.1 Procambarus virginalis
TGACCTTGATTGTTGCCGCCCCCACCATGGCAGGTACACTAACAAGGGTGGGGGGTGAGGGATGGAGGGGGTGATGTAGTGTGACCCCTCGTGTCCCTCGGGAACTAAACCTGGTTCCCGCCAGAGGGGACATGCTACTCTGGCCTCAGTTGTAGAGATGATGGATATGGCCGACAGTGTGACAATGTGAGCAGACCTGGGAAAGAAACATCATAACTCATGTCTGGTGGAGACCTGGATCTGCCCTGGAGGTTTTAAGAAAGATAACTCCTCCAGGGTAGGTAAAGGTACGTCACTCTTGACTAAGCACATACATTACAATTCTTTGCCTCTACCTATAACTCAGATACAGCTTAACTCAGTTACTGTGCGCTCATGTGCGCGCGAGATCTGGTGACCATAGGGTGACCAGGCCTAACTTGACTACTAAGTAAGGATGACAGAAGGTCGTCATCCTCCTGATTGAGCATCAGGAATAACCATTCCTCCACTCTCTCGGGACTGGAATTACTGAAGGTAATTCCAGTTCTTCCCTTGCTACATAAAGTTTCAATTTATTTATATGGTTGTTCTTTCAACCTGGTCTTCAAATATACCCTTGATTATGAATTTACTGGGCCTAGTTTCTTAATAACTCTATAAGGGCCTCGCCATCTAGCTGCTAACTTCCTACTCTGATTGGCGGGCGCTGGCTCATTCAGCCGCATCACTAGGCTTCCCTCCTTCACTCTTAATGGTTGTACCTGCTTATCATAATAATGGGCATACCGTGTCCTTGCTTTCTTTGATGCTTCAGCTGCTATCCTCCATGCATTCTTCATCTTGGTGAGGATTTCTGAAGGATAATCCTCTCCATAACTAATAGTATGTCTGTTAAGCAGACCTGACGCAAAATTACACGAGTGTCCAGTAAACAGCAAGAGTGGTTGAGTATTTATTGACTGATGCACTGCGGTGTTTATGCAAACTGAACAAAGGGCAACTGTTCATCCCAAGTGGCCGGGTCATTCTCTGCTAAAATGGCAAGCATATCCTTCACCGTTCTATTAGTTCGTTCCACCATGCCGTTCGTCTGGGGATGGTATGCTGTTGTTAGCGCTGTTGTTGTTTCTAAGAGTTTACATACTTCCTGAAATAACGTACCAATAAACTCCTGTCCCCTGTCAGATACTAGAACTTTCGGCGGACCGAACACAGTAACAAACCTAGCTAAAAATGCATCTGCCACTGTTTGGGGGTCTTTCCTGGGAAGGGCTACTAGAGTGGTATACCTGGACAGATGGTCCACTAGAACTAGCGCATATCTGTTGCCTGAATTGCTACTATGTAAATCAATTAAATCAGCCCCCACCCGATCCAAGGGTTCTGCTATCTCTGAGAATTCCTGGAGTGGGGCTTGTACTTTAGGAGTACCTTTGCGTCGTTGACAGTTCCCACATGACCTGACGTACTTAATTACATGTGATAATAACCCTGGGAAATAAAATAATGACTTGGCCTTTGTGTAAGTTTTGTACACTCCCGGGTGACCTGCAATCTTTGACGCATGCGCAAGTTTTAATGCTGAAGGCTTTAATGCGTCAGGGATAACTAGCTGAAACAACGCCCTGTCTTTCTGAGCATTTACATGGTACAACACTCTTCTTTGAGTGCAAAGTCATTTAAAGAGGTACTTTGTTTTCTCGAGGATATTTCCCACCTTCCAGATGTTCAATAATTTCCTTCCATCGCTGTTCCTTCATCTGAAGTTCTCTCATCTTATCGCTCGCAATCGTTTCAATGTTTACATTCATATTGATGGTGGCAATGTTCCTACTTAACGCATCAGGAACAACATGAGATGGACCAGGCTTATACAATATCTGAAACGAGTGTGCTGACAGTTCGTGACCCCACCTTGTCATTCTCGGGCAACGTGTCTTTTTCTTAAAAATGTGGGTCAATGCTCGATGATCAGTATAAATTATGAAGTGGCGCTGAAACAAATAAGGCTCAAAATACCTTACACTCTCTACTACAGCTAAAGCTTCCTTGTCAGTGGCCGAGTACCTTACTTCCGGTCCTTTCACTTTCCTACTAAAGTAAGCTACCGGGTGCGGGTTGTTCTCCGAGTCACGCTGAATTAAACAGCCACCTATGGCAATGCCGCTAGCATCAGTGTGGACTTCCCAATCTTTCTCAAAGTTAGGAATTGCTAAAACTGGAGTAGTACTCAATTGCGATTTTAACTTCTCAAAAGCTTCATCATGCTCTCGGGTCCATACAAACTTAACGTTTTTCTTAGTGAGATTCGTCAGTGAAGCTGACGTTCTCGCAAAACCTTCTATGTGTCGACGGAAATACCCAGCTGCACCCAGAATCTTCTCACGTCCTTTGCTGTCTTTGGTGTTGGCATTTCAGCAATAGCGCGACAAGAGTCCGGGTCAGGGCGTATTCCATCTGTGCTTACCTGAAAACCCAGAAACTTGAATTTCTGAGCCGCCAGGGTACACTTTTGGGCATTCAATTTGAACCCCGCCTTGTTCAACAGCGACAAGGTCTCTGTCAAATCATGGAGGTGTTCATCAAACGTTCTAGAGTACACTACAACATCATCAAGGTACGCCAATGAGTGCCTACCAAGAACAGGGCTTAAAATATAATTTATCGCCCTCTGAAAAGATGAAGGAGCTGTCTTTAATCCAAATGGCATACGCTTGAAATGGTAAGTCCTAACACCGTCCGAAAATGCTGTTTTTTCTCTGTCTTGCTTTGCAACTGGTATGGCCCAATACGCTGACTTTGCGTCAAGTGTCGAGAAGTACTTTGCTGTGCCAAACTGATCTATGATTTCTTGAATGAGAGGCAGAGGATAAGCGTCCGCTGTTGTCACTTCGTTCACCTTACGGTAATCTACACAGAACTTGTAACTACCATCAGGTTTGCGTACTAGCACTACTGGGGAAAGCCACGGTGACGTGCTTTCTTCTATAACACCTTGTCTCACCTTCTTTCTACACTCATCTCTAATAAGCTGTTTCGCCTGCTCCGGGAGTCTCCATTGACGTGTTTGGACCGGAGGATTATCACCTGTTGGAATGGTGTGTTCGACTTGAGGCAGGTAGCCTATTTCCTCATCCTCGGTCGCAAATAACCTAGGAAATTTACGGAGGACCTCCCGTACCTGTTTACGTTCCGCAGGTGACATATGAGACAAATCTAGAGCAGTTATTAATTTGTCCACCATTTCCTTATTTTGAGGAGATAACGGGGTTTCTTTATCGATCTTACTGTGTGACTCCTCGTTTCTTACATTCAATGCGCTACATTGCGCTGTTATAGACGATGTGTGTGTGGTATCTGACTCTATTATTTCTTTTAAATTTACCACAATTCCCTGTGTCAGACTATCGCCTACCCTAAAGCGATAAGGTTTGTGAGAGAGGTTGACCACTGGTATTATCGCACCTTTGTCATGAACAGACACCAGAGTATATGGTATCATCAACTTATCAATTCTGCCAGCTACCTGAAGGGTACTTCCGGGTTGAATGTTTCTTCCTACGGCGACTTTAATAAACTTAAATGACCGTGGTGGACATACTTGTCTGTGTATAGCATGTAGTCTACATGTTTTCTTGTCAGGGTCTTGAAGAGACTTGAAAAATTGTTTAGGAAGGTTTACATATTTAGGTGCTCGTTGAATGGAAGCAATTATGGGAGGGTGATCAATTAACTTTACTGGGAAAGACACAGATCCCAACTGTAGCCTACTGTGTCTTGCTCCCTTCTCCGATGTCAAAGAATACGTGAATCGTCTCATAAAATCCATACCTAACAATATATCACCAGGGAATGTTACATTATCCACCACAGTACACTCATGGATACAAGGTTTGTCTTTTTCAATGTTAAAAGTTAAAACGCATTTTCCCAGAACGTCAAAATGTTGACCATTGACAGCTGTTAATTGTGCACCCCCTTCCTTAAGGCGCACCTGACTGAAGGTCCTAAATGAGTCCATCTTAATGATGGTTACCTGACTACCAGTGTCCAGGAATGCAGTCAACCTCTTCCCGCACACCCTCACTTCAAAAGTGGGCCGCCCTTCCTCCTTGGGGGCCTTATCTCATAATTCCTCCTTATTATTGGGGCAGTCATCTCGTTTGTGGCCTCGTCCACCACAACTCCAACACCTGGGGTCATAAGTGTAGTACCAGTGAGGAGGCGGACCCGCTCTATGGTGCCCTCCCCTCTGGTTGTTAGAAGAGTTACCTACGCTCTCCTTAACACGATGTGAATTGGTCGTATCTACCGCTTGGACATAAGAGGATTGTCTGGTGTCTGTTGTATCCTTACACTGCCCCTGAATATTCTGCAAGTCCGTAGCGTACTCTATTAAACTATAGTAATCCATCGTTACACTTGCAGCCGAAACGTGAGCTCCAAGTGTCCCGGGGATTGACATACACAACAGTTGTTTAGCCTTCTGACTAATTCTCAGGTCATCGTAGCCTAACTCATACCTCAAGTCACGCACTCTCCGCAATATACCAGTTCCAAAATCTTTGAGCGTTTCGTTCGGGCCTCGTTTTAAACTAGCTAAATACCTATTAGCTGTTTCCTCTGTTATTTTCTCTTTATAGCGTCTCTTAATTGCTAACACAAACTCTGGCCATGTTTGCAAGTATTGAAACTCTTGGTCCTGCATTATTGAACCATTAGGGTCTATACAAGCTCCCGCTGCTAAGTTAATTTTCACCCAGTCATCCTGGGCAGCTGACAAACATGAACCTACTTGCCCTAGCCAGTCGTCTATTTTTCGGTTACGTTCCACTATATTTGTCGGTAACTCTTTGCAAATTAGTTTGGGCAACACTGGTCTAGGCAATGAGAATGATGAAAATGAGGGCTGACGCATACCATGAGACGCAGGGGGCATGGAGTGTAGATGTTGGCAATGGTTAGGGAAGGGCTGGTAATGGGGAGGGAAGGGTTGGTGTGAGGTAGGGTTATAGTGAGGGTCAGGTGGGGGGTAGGGTGATGTAGGCAGGGGATACTAGGGGTTGGTTCTGGGCAAGACATAGGATGGTAGAGGAGGGTTTGGTCGTATGACCAAGGTTGGGGTTGCGAGGGGGAAGAGGTGGGGTGGTATTGGTGGGGACAGTCACCTGAGTGGACCCCTGAGTGGACCCCTGGGTAGGCGTATGTACGCGCCCTGCCGGAAGGTTCACATACAGGGGTTCAGAGAGGCGCTTCCTAATTTCTGAGGATGGGAGAGGGGGTGGATGGGTAGGGGT
The DNA here is from genome assembly GCA_020271785.1 of Procambarus virginalis. Classification (NCBI taxonomy): domain Eukaryota; kingdom Metazoa; phylum Arthropoda; class Malacostraca; order Decapoda; family Cambaridae; genus Procambarus; species Procambarus virginalis. The sequence continues at coordinate 5,280 of WNGS01156943.1, forward strand.
ATGTGGGGAAGCTGCAGGCCGCCGCGTCCCTGGGGTGGTGGTAGGATTGGGGGACGGTCTGCGGGGAAGTGGGGGAGGGGTGATGTCATTAGGCTGCTGAGTATCAGGGTTGGACACGGGAATGATACCCAGCATGTGACCTGATGTGACCCCATCACCTGCACCTTGTGGATCGTCACCTGACTCCTGAACCGTGCTATCAGAAATCATGATGCCAATAAACTACATCCGAAAGACTAGAAAAACGTTGCTGACCCAAAAATGTTGAAAAAAATTAAAAAAAAATCTTTGGAACTAAATAATCCACTGAGAACAAGACAAAAAACTCACAACGTCGTTATAAATAGCCCCTTTACTTAACAAGGATGGTAATTTCAATGTCACTTCTAAACCAAAAAAAAAAAACGTAAACAGTTTTCAATCTGCTTGCTCTTATGACAGATAATAACTGATATTACTTTCACCATGTTGAGACAATTACTCATACGCGATACCAGTACACAATTTCACACGCACTATTCATTAAAATAATTCACTGATAGAAACTATTTGTACTTCCTATCGGGTAAACTGTAATTACTGCTCGTGAGAGCTTAATTAATGGTTACTCTTACGCCTTAAACCTACAGCCACATCACGTGACCCAGAACTATTTCCCTCGCTACTCTCGCGGGTCCACAGCTCAAAACTTGTGCCACACCCTGTGACCAGACTTCAAACGCCAGGCGTCCCTAGACGTGAGTCAACTGACACACTAGTCCCCACTAGCATGCTGTACAATACCAGTACAACTCAGATTATCGCTTTCAAATGGAGTAATCAGTCAATCGCGATAATATGAACAGAACCACCACTTAAAACTACTTAATAGCTACACCGAACAGCACAAGACGCGTGAGACTGAACACTGTGAAACAATGTTCACCACCGCTAAGCCACCATTGTAATAATCACCATTGTAATAACTCGCTTTGTAATATCTCGACCGCGCACCCGCTACTACCACTGAAATAACCGCGCAATCTCCGCTCTTCCTATGGTAATAACGGATGCTCTACCGATCATGTAAGATGTTAACACTCGGCCCGTCATACGAAGACGTAAACCAGTAAACAGAGGAGAGAGAGACGGAGAGAGAGAGAGAGAGAAAGAGAGAGGGCGAGAGAGAGAGGGAGAGAGAGATAGAGAGAGACAGACAGACAGAGAGAGTGAGGCAGAGCGAGAACGAGAGCAAGGGAGGGAGAACGAGAGCGAGTAAGGGCGAGGGAGAGTGAGACAGAAAGATAGAGATATACGTAGTCACAGCCTATCGTATGAGTTACCGAGTGATGCTGCCACCACCCTGAGTTACCGGACAGGGGACCGGAGTGAGATTCGTAGGTTTTGCAGATGGAATAACCTACCAGGACAGGTGTAGGGGACAATTGTACGGTACAAGGATCCTGGCCTGACACTCGAATAATCCTGACCACTTGGGAACTGTAGAGTACACAAGAATAAGGCGGGACACACCCAATACTAAACCCTCAACAATGGACGGACGGGGGGGGGAGGAGTACTGGATAATTACAGACACTAGGTCACTAGGACAAAAGGGACGGTAGGCCCAATATCACTAAAGACAAGGAACCATTAATACACATTTAATAACATTTGACAATATATGACTTTATTTGAAATAATTAAATAAGACACACCCTAACTATATTCCCTACTAGAGGCCAAGAGTACTGAATGAGGTGCTTTAGTTCAAGAGAGCCGTACTTATTCGTATCGTGTTCCACAGTTCTCCTGGAGATGATGTTCCCTCCCTGAGTCCACTCACACCCGCCCTCCTGGGCTGTACCCACTCTACTGTTCCTCTTCCCTGATCTCTTGCTCCCCAGCTGAACATGAGGGTTTGCATTTGATGTTTAGGGGTTAATCCCTGAAGATTATCATGACGGCATCAACTCTGACCTCTTCGTGACTTGGTGACCGCTGACCTGTCCTCCTGCTTCACTGGTACCAAGGTGTAACTTCTTCCATTGTCTGCCGCCGCCTGACTGGCGCCGCGCCTGTGGCTTGTTCATGCTGTTATGATGTTCATGTTGTACTACTATGTACTGCTCTCTTGTTACACTTTTTTAAGAGTCTTAATTAACTTTTTCCGAGATGTATAACCTAATTTAGCTAATAGTTCAATAAATCTGTGATACTTGCTAATTAAGGGCTGCTTCTTCAAAGTTTCATGAAGTCATTTGAATTCACCCACTGGTCAAATGAACTGTCATATCCGACGTATCTAACTTTATATAAAGTTGTATTGCCAACTTTACATTTACTTATAATTCTCTCAATATCAAATGTATCTGACAAGAATGTAGGAGTCAGCTCCTCTATAAAACCCGCCTTCTATAAATCTATTCTTTAAGTCCTTTAGATAATATCAAGTTACAGGTTGTTTAGTATCAGTTTGAGCAATAGTAAATATTTCTTTAGTGTTGTGCTGATGAAAACCTCTTTTGAACTTTCAAATACGATTAGATATGGCGAGCCATACTGTATCTCCCACAGAAAGAAGATGGTAACTGATGCCTTGTACAGTCTGTCTGTGCACTTTATACATGAGCTTAAACTGTCTACTCACATCTTGAGGTGAAGATAAAGCATGTACATCAATTGGTACCCCCTTTAATCCCCTATGGGGGTGTTCTATTATATGTTTTAACCGTGTCAGGCAAGACATTTATATAGGTTAGTGTTGTAATTCGTTAAATATTTATATATCTTAGTTTTCTATGTTATAAATCTCTCTCTGCAATGCTTGCTTTAGTTTCCTGAGAAAACACACTGTATAGTTCAATGTTTTTACTGTCTAACATACGTTTCATATATATATATATATATATATATATATTATATATATATATATATATATATATATATATATATATATATATATATATATATATATATATATATATATATATATATATATATATATATATATTATAAAATTCTCCACCCTTTCAGTGTTAAGCTTCCTTACACCTTTTGATGAAGGTAAATCCAGAATAGCTTCATGGCTTCGCTTACACTCTGCCCTGATTTAGTGGATAGTGGAACTATGTGTGCAAACCTCGAAAATATATGAACACAAACTAATAAATATTTAATATCATTGTTATGTTTAGCTAACACGTCATATCAGCCAAGTCACTGGTAAAGAAGGCTTTAGGTCTAGGTGCTAAGATACGTCTCAACTTAAATTTACATTTTTTAATAGATGTAAAGTATAAGCATTAGACGTTTTTAAATATTCTTTCATATATTTTATAGTTAATTCAGGGATTATTTTCTTTGCAGCCTTATACAATTTTAAAACACCACCTATGGACTTGGGGTCATTGTATAACTTATTAAGAGTTTGTTTAATGTTCACCATTGATACACTATTTCATAAGGGGTTCATTTACAATATTTCCCCTAAATATTATAGATTCAGGTGTTTTAACGCCCAAGTCAACTAGTAAATACCCATACTGTCGAGAAATCACTTTCTTATATATATACCTAAAAATTCTTGGCATCTTGCTTGCCGAATATTTGTCTGCCTAATTTTCTATCTGGGACAGGTCTCTTGATTTAAGCAGAATATAATGAGATGCACTTAAAAGTATAGATCTAGAAAATTTCCTGCTAAAAATATATTTTGGGTTATAAAAATAACAAGAGATGTTCCTGTGCCATCCTCTAGTGAATAGTTCACTTACTATTTTAGAGTTTGTAGATTCAACATATAAGTCTTCAATACAACTAATATATGTGATGTTTTCCTCTGGATCATGATCGTCTAAAGGTGTATACAATTTCAAGTAATAAGATATCTTATGTCTAATGAGTGGGTAGCTATTAACTCTTTATATCCACTTCCACATATAAATATTTTAGCAAAGTTTTGTTGATATTTCTCTATCATTTTAGAACATAAATAGCTCTTCCCACCATTTGAAATCCTGCAATGATAATTCTTGATGGCTCGCTAAATATATTCAACTGGGCTTCAGTAATAACTTTTTTCCGCCCTTCCATGATGCAGGGATTCAATAGACTAACTAACAATATATAAAGAAATGGGTATTTAAACAAAATGTACATTCAAGTTTTTTTTTTTAGAAAGTCAACATAGGCATTAAATAATAGACATTTCATAGACATTTGAACATAGACATTTAACATAGCCATTGAACCCCCGTCTGGTTCCAAAAATGCAAAAATGAAAACTCGTTCGATTTCAATCAAAATTTTTTGACAAGTTCTATATGAAAAGTGTTTCATCTGGTCCACGTTTCAGCATCGTAGCATAAATAGGAAGGGAGAAAAAAATATTGAAGTAGTTGTGAAAATTATGCCAAAATGGTCAAAATCGATTATGAATCAAAAGTGTCAACTGAAATCATAGCTATGATTCTTTGCTATCACAATAGCCTATATTAAACAAATATTATAATTAGTTTAATTGGAAAACAATTTTAAGAAAAAAAAATCCAATTTTTTTTTGTTCATTTTTTTTTTGGGCGATTTGCATCAAGCTTACACACCTGACTGTACGTAAGCCTATCTGTAAGGGTGCCAATTTTGGAGAAAATTGGTTGATGTCAACCTCAGCCACAGATTTTAGAACCTTAGACTTTATTCATTTCTGTTTTTTTCAATTGACACAAACGTTTACAAAACCTATTCATTTTTTATTCAATTTACATGAAACGTACACAGTATATGTGGAGGGCACGTCTCTACATTTGCGTGTTTTCATTTTTTTCTAAGTTCATTTATTGATTTTATAATAGCAATAAACATGCCATATTTGCATAATTGTTTTTGGGGAACTTTGAACATTTGTATTTGGAAAACTAAAGATGTTTTGGAAATTCTAAAACATGCAATCCTTTATTATATGCTAATGTATAAGAAAAGTGTCACAGAATAATTATAAATGAAACGTGTGTTCTGAAGTGTAGACTTGAAAATGTGTAAAAAACGTTGAAAAAAAATGTCCCTTTCTATTTACGCTGCAGTACTGAAATTTGGGACAATTTCAGCACTTTTCATATACAATTAGTCAAATAATATTGGTTGACATAGAACAACTTTTCCGACACCAACCTAATGCATCCTGAAACATTATTCATTAAATCATAGACGTTTGAACATAGCCAATACGGTAACAAATAACATCGCCATTGAAACAGACATTTAACATAGACATTTGAACATAGACATTAACATAAACATAGACATTACAATCCCTTAGTTATTATTATTAGGGAACAATTACTGAGCGGTTTTATCCCGCTTATCCCAAAGATTAAATATGGTAAATAATGGACGTCTTGGTGGGGAATTATCGGCAATTACCCGTTCTTCTACATGCACCTCGTTCTCTTCCTCTACCTGTACCTCGCGCTCTGGAATGTCTGGGTGACGTAAGCTAGAGACTCAGTCGGACTAATTAGGTACCTCTTGTCATTAAAAGCTGAAAGGCTGTGCTTAGTTGTTTTACATGTACACATCTGTCCATTAACGTTTCGAATAGACCGGGATACGAAATTAAAAGTCGTATTTGTTTGTAATGTGTTTTGAAATGAAGCATGTGTTATTTTCTTTTGTTGATGATAAGGAATCCCTTTAAATTTACATATGTGTTCATTATCAAGGGTCAGGAGAGACTAAGTTTTAGGCTTGAGAGCAATTAATTCTGTTATAATTTTTTGCTTACTTCTGACTTTACGAGTCTAGCTCACCTTTACGAGAGCTGAATACATGGGATGCTCTTCGTCAAAATTACTGAAATCCATATATTTACTAGAGGAGCTTTTGTCATTTTGGAATGTATCTTTACAGGCTAGAGTAAATATGAACGGTCTGTATCAGTATAGATTAGTCTAGCTCTTTCCTCATAATGGGCTTAACTACGTTATACCAGAACTCATATAAAAGTTTCTTTGTTATCTGCAAGATTTGATACCCATGTAAGAAGGCGTAGTGACTTTAAGTATATCTTTCATTACAGTACAGAGAACCCGATCTGACCTTGAGAGATAGCTCGTTTATACAATGGGTTTCTTGCATGAACTAAGAATGACTGTTTTGACGTTACTAGATGGTGGGTATTTGCATATCTAGAAATACTTGTCATCGATTATCCGTACAGACTATTACTTATGAGTTTAAATGCTTTTCCTTTAACTTCACAGGTTGTGTTGGCTCGTTCTCGTATGTTTGTTGAAATGAATTTTTTTTTATTTCATTTCAATTTTTGTCAATGACTGACTGATGGCGGACAGGCAGCCCAATGGTCAGGTGTTGAACGCCTCGGGCCAGGTAGCCTGGGAGGCGACTTAGCGGCCTAGGTGCTGAAAGTCATATTGAGATGTCTCGGTTGATTTGTATCTGTGTAAAACTGATCTGATGACTCGTTTTAATGCAAAGGACGTCTAAACATTACGTCTAAGAAATGCTATACAAAGAATTGTAAGAAAATATGAAAGAATGATACCAAGATAACGACGAGGGAGTGTGAGGTAGGGGGGTGTAAGGTTGAAACAGGTAGGAGGTGTTAGGTAACAGGAGAGAGGGGTATGGGGAGGGGCTGACCTGATATTACGAAGGGGTAGACTCGGCGGCGGCGTTTGGCACGGGGGGGGGGGAGGAGGGTGAGAGGTAATGTGGCATGGGTGGGGAGGGGTAGGCCAGGTAATTAACGACGTCTCATGTAGCCTGGTAATGTTAAATTTTTTGTTACTTATATAGACATACGCGTTTGTACTTATATAGACATACTGGTTTGTAAGTAAAAATTTATACTTAAAAGAATAGTCTAAAATACCTGTTTATGACGGTAAAGTTATTCTCGATAAGATGGGCATGAACTTTGCCCTGACTTTTTATAAATTTTTCTTAACAAACTTCTATGATCTCAGAAATTATTTTTGTCATAAGAATTCTTTAACTCCAAATCGGAAATTTATCCGGAAACCCAACGTCACAAACGCGAATGGATAAATTGTCAGGAAACCCTGGCAGCGTAAACGCGAAAATGACCTGGAACCCACTGTAGCGTAAACACGAATTTAAAAAAAAAATCGTGTTTAAGCTGCACTCCCTACTACTGTTAGCTGGGTTAGATGGGTTGCTTGAGTTTGTATGATGGGTTGCTTAGGTTTGTATGATGGGTTGGTTGGGTTTGTATGATGGGTTGGTTGGGTTTGTATGATGGGTTGGTTGGGTTTGTATGATGGGTTGGTTGGGTTTGTATGATGGGTTGCTTGGGTTTGTATGATGGGTTGCTTGGGTTTGTATGATGGGTTGGTTGGGTTTGTATGATGGGTTGCTTGGGTTTGTATGATGGGTTGCTTGAGTTTGCATGATGGGTTACGTGAGTTGCTTGGTTTGTACGATGGGTTAGGTGGGTTGCTTGGGTATGTATGATCGAATAGGTGGGTTGCTTGGGTATGTATGATCGAATAGGTGGGTTGCTTGGGTTTGAACGATCTATTGCAAGGATGCTGTTGCTATTTTTTCAATATGCTCTTTCCAGTTATTTGTAAATATGTACTCCACGTTTCCTTACCATACCAGCAATGCTTCTGCTTTTAATTTAGTTAATAAAATTATGAATCGGTAGAAATTATGTGAAGCTTGATTATAGTAGACGTCAATCAATTTTAAATTATCGTATCGGAGAATTGAATGAAGAAATGATGAATTAAGAAACTTATGGGGTGAGGAAGATAGAGAGGTGGCGAGGGAGGTGGTTACGAAGTATGGTCAGAGAAAAGGGAAAGTTTAAAGGGCGAGGGAGAGAATGAGATCAAGGAGGAAGTAGTAAGGTAGAGAAGAGGCCGAAGGTAGAACGTAGAAGAGTAGAAATTAGAAGGGTGCTGTCACCATCCATTCAAGTTAGTCAATTATAAGACAAGGAATGGAACTTGTCTGTCCAACAATCTATCTGGTGTTATCATATACCCCACATTTAGCGAATATAACTCATTTAACACGAAATCTTCAAGTCCAAATCTAACCAGAAATTTTAGCGGGCTCTCCACTCTAGATTGCAAAATCCAAGATCTAGTGATCAGAATAAATAGCAATATGAAAAAATAAGTTAATCATGTATATATTGTTCTATTAGATCTTCACTCATTAAGGAGCATATTCGACGTAATTCAACCATAAACATTAGATTAAATATCAACATTAATACACAATTTGAGTCACAACACAAGAAATTGAGAGCACTATGGCTGACTGACCCTGAGAAACATACACACCTTAGTTTGGACACATACA